>JAWWEO010018745.1:0-21547 GCA_035582975.1 Ormyrus labotus
AATACCTATTTTATACGTAAAATTTTTGAAAATACCTTATAAATAGATATTTAATGTTTTCAATCTCTACCAGGGCTATAGTTTTTTATTAGTAAAAAGTGCAATAAATTTTATTGCCAAGATATATTTCCGAAGGGTAGCTAAATTTTTTAACTGAAGTGTAAAACCAACGAATTTATATAGACTTAAAATTATTTGTAAGTAAGATCGATCTCGCACCTGTGCTATTAAGATTATACTTCAGACTAACGTTACCAAGCGCAATTCTGCGTGCAAAACCAAAACCAACGCAACGAGAGCTGCACCGACTAATCAGCAATCAACTTCGCCAAGAAGAGCCGCAGCGCGCAGCTCGCTTTCAGACCTCAGCTGGGGTCTTCCAGCTCGCCTCCCACCGACCGGCTCGCGCAACTTGTAGGTATTGCGCTCGGTTTGTCTTCCGCGAAAATTTGGCCGTTATAAGCGCCGAGAAGTTTGTCCAGCTTCACTGCCAGCTGCCGAGTCTCGAGAGCTCGGTTCTTTTATTTGTCTGTGGCTTGTAGGCCTGAGGGTTTTGCGTAATTGTTTTTGTAATGAGTAGTACAATTTTATTGAATAATGTATATTTAAATAATAGGTGTGCGTATGTAACAGTGATAGATTTTTTTGAACAAAGTTAGACCGAATTATTTTGCAGTTTTTTCGAGCTACTTAATTTACTTGTAATCTATTTTAACCGACGATTAAAATTCGAGAGATCTTCAACGATATGATTTGAGTAAATTTGATGGAATCTTTTAAGCCATTTGTAAGATAATGCAAAATTATGTAAAAAAATATAGTGTTAAACAAAAATTTTTGACAATGTATTCATAAACTGCTGTGAAATTGAACTGCGTAACATAATTGTTAAGTACGTTGGAAATATACGCTGAATTAATACAAAAACCATAAACATATTCTTTATTTATTTAAACCCTTAAACACTGCCTTCCAATCCCCGTATTTCCCAGAAAACAAGTAAGAGCAATTAATCAAAAAAGAAATGTAAACACATTCATCTTCCACCAAGAACTCGGCTTAGTGTCACCTGACCTCGAACTTGTAATTCTCCATTCCCGTCCACGATTTTCGTCCGAAAATAATTCCTCCTAATCCGGCAGCTCGAAAGAGCTGCTCCACGCGCTTATCCTTATCCGCGTTTCGCAAGCGGCGCGAAAAACGCTTCCGCGCAAAAACGCTCGGCCTCGCGTCTCTTTGTCCGATTTTTTCGTGCGACGATGATCGAATCGATTCCAGACCTTGACGCCCGACGCTCCTCACGCAATCGGACTTTTGTCAAGGTGCGCCTGGTCGCTTCCACGGAAAACCGAGTCTGTCGATGAGAAATATATATATATATATATATATACATATATATACACGAGTGGGAGCATCCGGTAAGAACGCTTTGGCATGCCTTCATATAGCGCCTGTCGATATCGGCTGATTGATTATTCATTCCGCGCGAACGATTCCCCGCTAATTTTCGGGGCGTTGCTTTTATATGCGATACTCGGAATGAGCGGTTGCTTTGGAGAAGTTTTACTGTATAAAATGTGCCTAGGCTTGTTTCCTTGAGAACTTTACTTCAATGGTTTTTTTCAATACGAATGTCCACAATCTTGCAAATAATGAAGAAAAGGACGTTTTTCGTGGACTTTGTGATGATTTGAAATAAATTACAATGTTATCAAACAAAAATTGATTTTAAAATTTCTCATTTGCTCCTACTCACCCTCTCTATATACGGACAAATAAGCAGTATTGATCTTGAGTAGATATAAAAATTTTTTAAATTAGAAGATTGTAAAAGTATACTTTGTTAAACTTTATTAAAAGTTTCAATAAAAATAAAGGATTCGAGCACCGATCTTATCCGCTGCTGCAAATCCACGATAAGATATATAACATATAATCTACGATAGTTATAAGATTATTTTTAAGATGCAATATCGCCCGCATGCAATAGAATATATTTCAATTGCAAGATTCCAATCGCGTTCGACAGACAGAAGCGCTTCGACTACCTCCGTTTACCGCGCAAATAACCGCAAAAATTCTTGTTTTTCCCGACTGCGGGATTCAAAGAAAAAAAAAAAAAAAAAAACCTACGCCGCATTGCTCCGATTCTAATCGCACACCGAATTGAAAGAGCACAACAATATCAAGTTTCGCGCGAACAAATGAAAAATTGAAATTCCGCCCGAAGTCCTCGTCTATCCGGTTTCCTTTCATTAATCTCTCTCCCGGCGAAGCCGCGCGGAGTCATAACACCGTCCGAGGAACTCGACAAACCTCCGTTTACTCGCTCCGGTATCTCTCCGCATCTAAAGCCCGCGCGGTGCCGCGTGCAATTCAAGCTACCGGAAAAGCGGTTTCGCGTAGGTCGACGAGAATATCGGCTGGCCCGCCCGAAGGGGGGGAATTCGCGTTCGGGTTCCGTCGCCGGAAACATTTTATATTTCCCACCGCGGCCGCCGCGTGCGCCGATCGAACGCTTTATCCGCCGGGCATTAATTTATGCCGCTCGCCGCGTGGCCCGATCGATCCGATCGCTGGATCTGAGAGAGAGAGAGAGCTGGAATGTCGTCTGGTTTTATATTGCTGTAAGCATGAGCTTCCAGATGTTCGGAATTCCGAAAGGTGTTGGGATTCGACGTATTTCGAGAGTTTCGAGAGATAAGTATGAAGTTGGAAGTTCGTTGGGAAGATTCCGTTTGAATACTCGGGTATGTTCGATTAATTAATTGGAAAAGTAAATTTATATTCTGCTGCAGAAAGAGGAGGAAAGAAAAGTGTCATTAACAAACGGATGAGAGACTCGTAACATTCACATCGTATGTTATTGCACTAAATCGCGTGAGAAAGTTTTTACTCGAATTTGAATATTAAAAAACATTTGACATTTGATGAGCTTAGCGTGAATCCACTCACTGTTTCTAAGGCCGTTTAATAAACGATCGTAACATAGTTGGCGACGATCGCTGGAATCGAGGAAGTCAAAAGCGCGGGACGACAGAGCGCGTTTTGTGAGCGCTCTTTCCTAGTCGTTATGTCATCATCTGGAAATACATAAAAGAAACTCATTGTCCGGCGAGATATTCAGAATTATTTGATTATCAGGTGCTGGCGGTCTAATGAAATTTCGAAATTTTTTTTCCGCATACTGCTGTGAGTCCCCCGACTAGTTTGTAGGAAATCACGTTGCCTTCTGGCGAATTAAATGATTAACAAGGTTGAATGTTTTTTTAGAAGCTGATGAACTTTAAAAAGACAAGGAAGACTTTAACTTGTTCGAAAAATGGCAAGTAAAGAGCATTTATTTGAAAAAAATTTGGCCTCTAGTCTTATTAATTTGAATTTGTATCATTTAAATAAACATTAAGTTTAAATAAGTCTTTATGAGGCAGTAAAGTTTTTTTACTGAAAAAATTATTTTATGTGTTAAGTGAAATATAAGCTACCATAAAAGTAGTTTATCTGAAATATTTTTAGAAATATAAACTCTTTCGTTGGGCAATATAATTTTTGACTATAAATTGCGCTATTTATTAAGCAATCCTTAATTATCAACATACATTTTATTGCCTTGCAATAAATTATGCATCGCGATAACTCATATACATACTTCTTTAAACGTAAAACTCCTAAATTTAACTTCGTCCAAAACAACGAATTACCTCTCAGACCCAAACGCAGAACTGAAGTACTTTTTGCGCACAACCGTAAGTGAACTCCCACTGACATGGTTATCAGAATCTCGTTTCTCTCCGGCGACAAAAACCTGCATAAACTTCGCAGCCTATTTACTTCGGCTTTGTGCGAAAACACGAAACACGTCGTCGGCAGACTTGCTTGTCTTCGTTTCACAATAAAGAACGAAAACGAGCTTGCCCGACGACTTTATATCAGACTCCGAAATAGAAAACACGGCATCGAGTCGGCGGCGAGGTATTCCTCTTTTTGCGCAGTTGTATTTTTAATGTTCATCTCACGGCGCCGAAAAGTCGACGACCCGAGAGAGACGATATCGAATACTTCGGAAACTGTAGTTTCTCCCTCCCAAAGTGTGACAAATCGAAGGACTCGTTTCGCAAATCTATATTCGATTGACGTTCTTTTTTTGGGGGATCGAATGTGGTGGGTTAAGTATTTATGTTATTTGTCAGTTTGTAAATACGCACGGCGGACTGATTCATCGATTGAATCGATGCATATTTCTTGAGTTTTTTTTTGCGTCTGGAAATATACGAATCATTATTTAATTCACGTCATTTACAAGCTTCTGTTTCGACATGTGTTTTAATATGAAATCTTAAATACTTTTTTATTCAATTTTTTAAATTTATTTGTTAAGGGAATATTACACCCTTAAAAGTTCCATGAAAAATATAATTTAACAAATAATATATTCGGGTCAACCTGAAGGTTACGCCAACGTAAAAAATTAGGCACTGCAATATATCTGGAACAGGTGGGCTGCCTGCAGACTTCTGTGAACATAATAATCAACTTAACAAAAGCTCTTCGTGTAAAATGACGTTTCGCTTGGGTTTAAACATACTTGTGACGTAAAACAGAAAAACTTTGAGTGTTCACATCATTCATAAATTCCACCTGCGTGTTTAGCCCGTCATTCGTTTTCATTACCGCGAGAAAGACCCGGTCTTTTATCAAGAAACGAAGCGCGCGGATGAGAAAACGCCGAGCGATTTTTCGTGAATCACGAGAAAGCATTCCTTTAATTAGTCAGATGGAGTCACGCTATTAGTGTGTAAAACTGTAAATTTTGCAGACGATAATTTTTAAAAAGACGACCAGAAAAATATATCAGAAAAAAAATCTATATTTAGGATTAAGTAAACGTTTTAGTTTTACGCCAAATCCAAGCGCGAGAAAAGCGAGTCTAAAGCCGATCGGAAAAATTTAGCAAAATTATCGATCACACGCCACAATGCAGTCGGCAGCTTAACAAGCAGCTCCGCGCCAAAGGCCAGTTATGAAAGCGGTTACACGGCTTTTTTCCATTGTGCAACTCCTCCCAACCTTCGAGCGAATAATCCGCGCGAAAAGGTCGCCTCGTGCACATCGCCGACTCGCGCATCTTCTAGACGCGCAAAGCTATATAACATCTACGCCTTTATCTACCCGGAAAACGCGGTTTTTCCTTGTTTGCCCGCTGCCGCCGCCGCTGCCGTCGTCGCGCGACGTATGCGCATGTACGTCGATTTCGAGAGCTAAAGGGAACGATTTATCGGGGCATCGTTAAACAAATGATGTCACGGCTTTCGCGGACGCGGACAGGAGCTCTTGCCGGAGAGCTTGCGGCTGATTACCGCCGAGTTGCATCAGACGGATGTTTTGCATATTTATAAAGGCTGCTCGGATTTTGCAAAATTTCGATAAAAGCCGATTTTACGAGGAACTGATATTAGGCTCTCTCTCTCTCTCCCGGCTTTATCGGGAGTATTAATAGAGGCGAGCGCTGGAAAAGTCGCGCGCTTGAAGTATTGACGATTTCTAGTTTTTTATTGAATGGATTGTAATGCGTTTTATTGGCATATTGAGAAAAAAGTACTTTATTCAAATTGAGGAATTTTATGACTATTAATATTGTATTTCCATCGGACAATAGTAGACTTCATTTATCACTTTTTATTTGTTGTAAAATAGCCAAAAAAATACAAGTCTATTTATTATTAATTTTGTGTGAATCAGTATTTTAAATAAATAAAAGTACTGATATTATGTACTGATATTATGTACTGATATTTGATTAAATATAATATGGTATAAATGTAATTTATTTCAATATGCAAATAATATTTAAACGACCTATGCAATCTGGAATATATAATAACACGGAAATTTTAAAAATTTTATTAGATTACCAGAACAATTTAAACAAATGTAGAAATTAGTTCAAAATCAGAGTTGAGGCTGTCGTTCAAATAATCTACTGCAACATCGAAATTCCTCGTCAAATTGGCACAGCTTAATGCAATCAGTCACAGCTGATTCAGCAGCAGCGCACTTATTGCATTAACAAAAGCATTTCAATTCCGCGCTGCAAAAAGCGAGTTAAAATCTCTCAATCTCCATTGTAACCTGTTCCACATATTTTTCGCCGAGCGCAAAAATATCCCTCGCGCGCGCGCGCAAAAAAAAATGGGCGCAAAACAACGTTATCCCCGGTGCCGATCTACGGAAAATCAATAAACACGCCGTCCATTTTTCCTCCGTCCAGCAATCCGATCACAATGCAGATTAATTTCGATTCCGTAAAAACTCGCGTGCGATATCGATCGGCGATACCGTCGAGACACAACCGGTGTCGACGACTCCGAGACTATTCCCCCCGCCGCTATATGGTGCACAATAATTAGGATTGCGCAAGATTTACCGACCTCTCGCAACCGCGAACCATGCAAGCCCTGCGTCAAAGCTCAACGATCTCTCGCGGAGCAGGAAGTTGCGCGGATCGGCGCAATCGGGATCCGAGCTCCGAGAGTTCCGCAAATGCTGCGAAAAAAAAAGAGCGAGTGTACACAGGCGGCGCGAGAACATTCTTGGCAAGTGGTTCAGGAACCCGATGACGAAGTGGCGTGTCGTCAACGATGACGCGGCCCGAACAATTACTCGAGCCGCGAGTACTCTCGTCTCTCTCTCTTGCTGTGTGCGGGCCGCGATAATAATCGGATCGCGAGCCAAGTCGAGCCGCCGCAGCGAGTCAAGGTTAGGAGGGAGCGGGGAGCAGAGAGCTTTCCGTGATGGCTGAGACGCTTTTTGGAGGCTTCGCCTGACGCGTATTGTATATGCTGTTTGGTTCGTTTGGTCGATGGGCTGGAAAACGAAGTCGGTTCGAAGTTCGAGTTCAGTGTACGAGTGAATATTGTCGTTGGTTTGACGGCGAAGCTTTGACTTTCCTGCTTGTTATGAATGTTTTTTGATTGCTGTTCAGGTGACGTTAAACAAGTACTTCCGTTTTTTACAAGCATATATATTATTAAAGATATAATTTTACGTTTTTAAACGTAAGACAGCACCGAATTCCCTTTAATAAACAATGATCCGCGACTCAGCTCGCGCTACGAAATTCCCCTCTCCACCTCAACGCGGAATCTTCCGTATGCGCATCGGATGGAAATCTATGTACGTCCGCAACGAGCGCGCGTCGCCACGCGCAAGAAGCTTAAAACACATATACACAGCCCTGCTCGCATGCATGCATGCAAGCGACGTACACGCGGACAGGTAGCTGCACGCGCGCTTACGCCCAATTGCGTAAGAGCGACGCGACGAATTTTCCGCGCTCTAAGCGCGCTCGAAGGGTGGGGGAATATATCTTCTCGGCGGTTTTCGCGCGGGAGACTAATGATGTGCCTCGCTGCGGATTCGATCGAACGCCGAGCCGAGGCAGCGTCAATTAAGCGCGAACGACTTTGGGCGGCGTACTGTCACTTTAAATAGTCCGTCCGAGGTTATTCCCCGGCGAGGCTGGGCTTGAAAGCTTCCTGAATAGACGTAATGTGTCGTCGTAAGTCGCGTATATGCTTAGGAATATCGATTCGTCAAACTTTTCCTCCTATTAGAATCATTCAATTCTCTTCTGTTTATTAATTTATTCTTCGATTTCTACAAAAATAACGCAAGCTTTTGAATTTCAACACTACTTTCAACGCCCAGATTTCTGTCAAAATACTAGTATTCTTTGAGATTATATTTCCAAAAAAAATGTTTCTTCCATCCGTAAAACATTTATTACACCAATAGTCAACGACACACCACCTTCTCGTCCTTCACTCCAGCCGTTCAACGGCCGCGGAAAATCATCGATAACCTTCCCTTTCGGCGAATCGCCGAAAGCATAATATACTCCCTCAGCGTCGCCGCTCCGCGAAAGCTCGCTCGTACTCCGCCTCGCACCGAGAAGACCTTCCTCGACTCTCGATCCTGCGGCTTGGCCTTCGGCGGCGGTTCCGATCCGCGACGTCCTGGCTCTCGCTGCCTAACGAGCGTATCTGGGTCGTCGTCATGCGCGACCGCAAGGATACACGCACCCGTACCTCTCTCTCTCTCTCTCTCTCTCGCGGCGTGCGTGTGAATTATTGCGATGGCCCCGAGAAACCTCGAACCGAGTCAAGTTCGCTGGGAGCGGCTTTTCTTTTTCTGCGCGACGAGGCTGACGGGTTTGCGAAATCGCGCTCGATTTTTATGTAGCCGCCCCCCGCTCTCGAGTCGCTTGGCGTTTTTGGCGGTGATTTTTGAGGGAAATATCGATTGTGAATAGTGCTGCCGGCATTTTATGCAGTAACCACTGCGATTTCGTCTCTTTAGTTTTATGTAGTTTCTTGCGTGTACAATAATAATATTATATCTCGTGAAGATTGGAATCTGCAATGCCAGAATCACCGTAACTTATTTCACGTAGTACTATGAATCCAACCAAACGTACCGAACCGAAGCTACACAGACGTCGCAACCCGCAAAGAGTCTCAAAAAAATATCGCTCCCTCCTTCGCAGCCACTGTTTTTCGCGCCCGTCACTCTTCCTACGCAATGCAAAAACGCTCCCGATTTTTCCAGACCGATTCATCAATTAACGCAGCCTCGGCGATTCTCACTGCGAGGGAGCGACACACGTAAGCCGAGGCGTGAAATTCGCGGCGGCGGCGGCCTCGAGCTCGATTTTCATTGAGAGAAAGAGACAGAGACGCGCGCATTGTTTGCTCTCGGCGAGCGAGCTTTTCGGGTCAACGATTTATGCGAGTTGACTTTTTGCAGGTGCGAGAGAGAGAGAGGTGTATATATTTTTCGGAGGATTTTGCAAGGGATAAGGAGAGGCTCTCTTGCGAGATTGCAGGGAGAAAGACCTTTTGAAAGGCCGATTTATTGGAATTGCCAGCCGAGAGACGTCGAGGGCCGCTGAGATATTACTGGAAATGCGAGTGAACTTGCTCGGGAGGTTGTATTTTAAAGGGATTTCGCAATCGCGAGTTTAAAAAAAAATGTGTCGGAGAATATACTTGGGGGGGATTTTGCAATACAGAAGGAATATAAAGAGGACAGATCTAATGAAATAATGGTTTGTGCAAAGAATACAACCAAAGGTTCATTTAGGAATCGATTCATAATTCAGATTAAATATTAGTCAGATGTTGCAAAATACAAAGTTTTTTTTTTTAAATTCAAAAGTGAAACGTGACCAAACTCACGTGCAAATGAACAATAACCACTGGAGCTGATACGGAAAAGCATAAATAGATAGTTAACTTTGTGCGCAATCGACACTCAAATTCAGAATAAAATAAGGCGTTTATCAGTACGAACGAATAATGTACGAACCTCTCATTCTGAAAAGGTGCGATCATTCCATTCTTGAAGTCGAAACGTAAACGTAAATTTCCAGAACAATCTCAATCAATACGAGGCAAGAATGGAAATTTCATTGTAACCTCATTTTTTTATCTTTCCGTCTAATCTATAGGCAAATTGAGTAATAATTATATATATAACTGTAAGCAAATATAGTGAATCATTTTTTGCGGTTTATTAATTTAATCGTTCTATAATCTTGAGATTAGAATTACGAAAATTCTTCTGCTTTGCAATTATTCCTCCGGACGCATGAGGCTGCTTGTAATCAGCTGAGGTATTGCAGCTGTAACTTCATTTTTAAAAATAGAAAAGTGGAACGTCTATAAAATTTTATTGTTTAATTGCACTTGAACTTATTTCTCGTGCGAAGCATTGAATATTACAATAAAATTCATTTATATAAAAGTCACGATAGATGGGGATCCCCATCGTCATCTTATCTTCGTCACGATTTTTTTTGTTGTTTACTGCGTTTAATAGATGGTACTGATAATTAAAGTGCCACTTTCCAGAATAATCATATTGATAATTAAAAAAATAATTTAATTCAGTGGAACAACTTAAAAAATTGCGCAAAAAGTCTAAAAAATTCAAACGCATCTCAGGTCGTCCAGTAATGAATCTACCAAAAAAAACCGTTGCAAGTCGCAATCTTACAAAAAACTTTTCCTGAACTCTTTACTTATTCTTATTAATTTGAATGCAAATCATCGTCGCCGCGTCTCAACCATTATCTTCCCCCAGTCCACCCAATCGCACGCAACTCATCTTTCCTCCGGCGATCCTCGCGAGCATCCCAATTTCTCCGGGCAAATTATACATCGGTCTTTCTCCGACGCGTGTGGTAGCGTTCAAGGTAAATTTGATTATGCCTCGGCGCGCAAACAGGCGCACGAGAAGTCGCTCGATTTTGTAAGAGGCGCTCTCGCGCGGCTGCGCGGTATCTTATCTGCTCGGGGCCCCGAGGATTTTTCGATGACAATCGCGAGCAGATAAACGCCTGCCGGCCGCTTCCTCGAAGCGGGAAAAGTCGCGGCCCCGCAAAGCCCCGAAGATCAGCGCAGCTTTGTTGCGGAATCGCTTTCGGGGGGAGAACAAAGAGCTGCAGTTTTTTGTTTCGCGAGCTTTTTTTTTTGTTCGACGGAGCGATTGGTTTTGATGGCTTTTTTTTTGATCTGCCGAAATTCAGATGGGTTGGACTCTTTTGCAGAGTAAATGGAGGTATGATTGCTTCGGTGGAGACTGCGATAATAATATCGACAACAATCGATTGGCATTCGCTGAACCATTTTAAATGTATATACATAAAATGATCCCTTATCTTTTCTTTTCAAATAAAAATACGTAGTATCGTTAATCTAAAATACGGCTCTCTGTAAAGTAACGTTATCTCTTCCCTAAATAGTAACGGAAGAAGCACACAACTGCATCAAACTCTATAAAAAACCAGTGAGACTCGTTTCACTCGCAGTTAATCGGATACGGATGTACACAGTCGACTCAACGACAATAACGCAGCGTGTTCTCCAAAAACCCAGCAAAGCCACCTCTCCGAGATCCTCTCGGTTCAGCCAGCAGCTCGGCGTCCAGCGCCTTCGAAACGCATTATCTCGACGTGTCGCCAATCGGGCTGGTTGCGCAACGCGCGACGACCCCGAAGCAGCAGCCTCGCATTGAGAAACGACGCGCGAAAAGAGGAGAGGAGAACCAGATAAGAGAGTCCAATTGCCGGCGTAATAATGGCGCATCGCGCAATGCAGGTGCCGCGCGCGGTGTTCTCTCTCTCCGACGATTTCGCGCGCGGACGAATATTTTGCAAAAGCCACGAGAGGCTGATGAGGAATGGTAATTAGAACTTCGGGCTTTGCTTGCTGCCTTTTTTGCTGGGACGTGCGAGTCAGGGGTATCAGCGGCCGAGTTTAGGCTTGATTTTGTTTACGTTTGAAAAGAGCTATTTCCGATAGGCAAATCGATACTTAATCAACTGTCAATCTTGTTGTGATTACGATTACGAGTGCGTTGCTCCAAAAATTCAAAACTCTGAACGACGTCGCAAAATATTTACCTTTTAATTTCTCAACAAAGCACACACAAAATTTCGCTAAATTCCCCGCTATCTCGCGATAAGAAAACGCTCGCTCGACTCTACCAATAATAATTTAACTCTCAACTCACCAAAGATTTATCACATGCAGATTGCAACAGCGACAAAAAACGTAAAAAAACGCCCCCACCTCCCAGATAAACGCCCGAGTAATCCCACCTGCCGAGATAAAAAGAAAAAGAACAGAAAGGAATCCGTCCGCCGAACCGGAAGCGAAGTTTCTTTCGCTAGAAGCTACGAGGCGACGGGGGGAGGAGAGGAGAGACTCCGGAGCCAAAAAGTGTGCGACGCGCCGTTTCCTAAGAGCGACGATGCCGGCGGCGTTGCGCCACTTGGACGAGAGAACTGCCGGCGAACGTTACATGTAGAGGCGAGCGATGCAGTTGCGTGCGGTTGCGAGGGAGCTTTAGGGCCTTTTCACAACGAGTTTCGGCTGCTTTGGAAATCGACTTTGACGGAGTGGGTTGCAATATTATATGTTTCGCGGCGAGGAGCGGAGGTGGGCTTTTTTCGGAAATGTATACTTGTTATTAATTGGCTTTAATTCATTTTTTTTTATAAGTTGAAAGATTTTTTTCATCATTAAATTCCTAAACTATTTACAATTGTATATAGTGATACCAGGTTTAATTTAAGCTGTTTATCGATCCGATAGAACTTTATACTTTCTGATAATACAGTCATTTCGTTTCTTCAACTTTACTTTCTAGTGAGAAATACCTGTTCGATTCATTTATCTCACTGATTACGTATAATTATGCACTTACAAATTTCGTCAAGTATCTCGAGAGAAATTTTTGAGAAACGCGATGTGTCCATTAGAACGTACTTAGGATAAAATAGCATCTTCTCGTTCAAAACCTTAAATCAATCCGCAAACATCGCACCAATTCAAAATCCTCTCCAACGTCCGGCGTCGATCGAGCATCTGCTCTCTCGAACCACTCGGTAATCCCAAAAACAAAGCCATTACGCACGAGGCCCCGATGCGAGAGCTGCGCGCGCACGTGGCTGCAGTCGAGTGTTGACCCAGAGAGAAGAGAGCCTCGATCTAGGCGCCAAGCTAGACGGAATTAGACGAAAATCGCAAGCGGGAAAGACGAGCCGCCGCGGCTATCTGAAATAGACGCGCTCCGCCTTATATTTAGACGCTTCCGCGCTGCTTTCGTCGATTAGGGCTCGAGAATCCACGCTTTTTTCGAGAGAGAGAGACGGACGTGTTGATGGGAGCGACTAGAATTTGTAGAGGGGATGATTGAGAGAGCTGGTCGAGGTGGCTTGCAATTGGGAATGTGGTTTGGTTTGTTTGTAGGAATAATAGAAAAATTATGGTCTTACCTATAGTTTTTTTATGCGCTGTAGGAAGTTGACGAAGTCTTTGAGCAAAGGCTTCCAGCATCCGTTTAAGCAGTTCTGCAAAGAAAATAAATAACGCTTTTAAAATGCTTTTGGAATGACATTCTTACTAGAATATCTCCTAATGCACCTTTTAATACTTGGATTTCGTTTTACAAAAGTAATCAAAATCATATTATAATTATTGCAAAATTCATTTGACAGCGTCATTAATTTATTCTATTTCAACGATATTAGCATAATTTCGCAATGAACGTTAAAAATATTATAATTTTCAGTCTTTTTAATATTACTTGTCCCAGAAAATTTCTGTAATTCTAGTACACGCAATCTGCATTTTTATATACGGAAGGCCGGAAAAATTACTAAGCGACCTTAACCTACACAGTATAGTCATAGTTTTCCAGAACTTCATTGTGTAAATGACTCCGTTGTAACTCATAGGCTGTGATTTTCAGGACTCAAGGATTCAAATTCGAGTAAAACATCCGATTAGTCAAGCAATTACTCAACGGTTTCAATAAAATCTTCAAAGTTTCGTGACTGAGCTGCAGACTTTCTTTACAATGCAAGAACTGTTCGAAGTAACACTTGAAATGTAATTTTTTTTTACTGTATACGTTGCGTAATCCAGCTTTTAATGAATTCTCTTGATAGTCTCTAAATTAAAAAGATAAAAAAATTGACTTTTTCGTACGTGAATACACTTAATTGTTATTTCATTCTTTTTTAAGCAAATTATGTATTTAAAATTTATTCATAGTCACTTATTTGAAACGTGACTATCCACAAGTCGCCGAAACCTCAAGTAACGATTTAAAATTCCTTTCTAAACAAAACGAATTCTCCATCCGTTCAAACTCGCAACGCGTGTCTTTAATAATTTACAACAAAAACAACCGATAACAGCAAACTCCCTCTAATTTCTCGAAGCAACGAGAGCAAGCTCACAAAAAAACCGCCTGTCTCGCAGCTTCGCACCTGTAAAAAGCCATCCTCTCTCCATCCGGCGACTCCGCGCGCGGCCTTCCGCGCGGCAGGCGTATGACCGTCATCGAGTGTTGCGCGATCGTCCTCGAGTGCTCCCCCCGTCGAGCGATCGAAAAAGGTCTCGATGTCGCTCGCGTGCAAACGAGTGTAACGCAATATACAGCCGGGGATCAGCTGCCTGAGCACGCGCCGCCGGCGGCGGGCTAATTTTTTTCAGGTGCCGGCTGGAGGAGGAGGATGCTGCCGGCTTCTCGGTTTGAAGCGGCCCGTCAGGTGGCTGCTTCGGCGGGGAGGGCTGGTGCTCGTTTTTGTTTTTAGTTGGATTGAGAAACGAGTTTTATTGAACGATTGCTTTTTCCGTCGAGGGGAATTCTGGTTTAATAAGTAGGCGATTTTGCTAACTAATTCAGAGTCGTTAAATCAGAATTGTATAAAGGCAAATAAATCATTAACAATTAAGTTCCGAGAAAAGCTTCGCATCCCCGCTAGGTTATATACATTATAGCCATAAAAACTTTCGCAACGACGACGACAACCGTACAACAACCGATATAAATTTCAATCAAACACAAAGTATCCCTCATTGTCCATCAATCACTCACTATTTATTCTAAAAATAATAAACCCAAGCGTTTAAAACCTCGTAAAAATGGCCGGATTTTACGAGCGCGCCTCAATGACATCTTTTTCAACGCCGCGCGATCGACAGCCGACATCGAAACTTGATTTACCGCGTTCGTCGCGCCGTTAATACCCCCGTCCGCGGTAGTCGTAATAAAAAAACGGTCTGCGCGGTTTTCGCGAGAGCGCGTATTATTATTAAACTCTCGGCGATTCCGCGAAGCGCGCGCGCGCCCAGGCGCTGATTAATCGAGCCGGCGACGGAGGAGAGTCGCCTGTAAATCATGTTTATGCGGCCGCGCGAGAGAATCGCGCGCGGTCTCGTTTCGCTGATGGGCGAGATGCGCGAGAGAGAGAGAGAGAGAGAGCTGCCTGGCGTTTGATGAAAAGGCAGCGCGGGAAGGGTGTGCGATACGCCGCGAAGTGGCGTGAATCATGGGAGAGATATTTTTAGTGCCGCTCCGCTGCTCGTTTTATGGGGAAATTTTCTTTTCGTTCGCGTATAATGCGTTGGACTTGTTTTATCGAAACTTTTTGCGTTTGTTCGAGCTGTAAATTAGCGTTTAAAGCGCGCCGAGTGCAGACTGTAAATCATTTGCCAAACATTTGCAAAATTTTAGCCATTGTAACAGAAATTTGTACGACAACGCAATATCAAACAATATCCCTTTGCTCACTCGCAACGTTTCCAAAACAAACCTTAACAAAAAGCAACTGCCGCCGCACAAAAAGCCACTCTCCTAACCTCCGAATCCTTTTTTCCCGCGTCGGCTTTCCCCGTTCGACAAACGCAGCCGCCGGCAAAACTAGTCCAAGGATCCTCCTCCGAGAGCGAGAGACGCGATGCGCGCGCGCGCGAGAGAGAGAGAGAGCAGGTGGCAGCTGCCGGCAGGTGTCCGCTCTCTCGCTGACCGGCGGCGGCGGCTCCTCCGCGATGCACAAGAGCGGATCGCCACGAGGCGGACGCGGAAACGAGGCCTGCGGCTTCGGACCACTGGCTCATTGCGCAAATTATGTGTGTGGGGCCTGCGGTCGGGAGGACGGACGGTTTTGCTGCTGCTGCTGTTTTTTTTTTTTTTTTTTTTTGGTCGTGGAGGAGGGGGGAAGAAGATTCGGGGAAATACCGTAATTCATTTTTGCTCGGTTTTAAAGGCACCGAAGCGAATTCGGAATACTCGCAGTGGAGAAATATTTTTGGTTCAATTGCTTTAACAGAGAGAATAGTGAGTTTTGTAAAAGTTTTACTAAGAATATTTTTCTGTAATATAAAACTTGAATGCAAAAACAACAACAACAGCAATACCGGATGAGGATTTGCGGAAAGTTTATGTTTTATTACCCTCTTTAATTCAGTGCCGCCTCGCGAGCGGCCATAAGCGACAAACCTCTGAATTCATTAAAAAAGATCAGAACCGCATCCCGAACAAGCAATCAAGCCAGCCGGCTCCGCTCATAAAGGAAGCCCACGAGCCGCTATAAATTAACACTCATCCTCGCGCTCATCTCACTCTCTCTCTCCTGCGATCGCATCCCGCAATCAAGGATGGCCGAGGATCAAAGCCGGGAGAAAGGCTGCGCCGCCTGCATTGTGCGCGCCGTCGGTTCTCACGTGATAAAATTCCGCGAGGGCCGAGGGTGTCGTTGTGCCAATTTCATTATCTAATGCCAGGCTAAAACGCGGCTCTGTCTCGCCGATCCGTTCGGTCCGCTGGATGTATCGGAATCGCTAAAGTGGTTTAGTTGAAAGCGCGGCTGCGAGGGTGATGGAGCGCCGCTGGATGGAGAGAGGGCTCGTTTCGTTGTTAACGTGTGAATTAGATTGTTGGAGTATTGACTGGTGATACTGATGTGTTTAATGTATGAAGACTGTACATTATGGATTAGATGTTTGCGCGTTAATATGCTGAATGTATGAAGTTAATGAATGTTTTATCGGTAAATTTGCATTGATATTGCATGTTTTAATATACCTGTGTTGTTAGAAGGTTAAGAATCGTTTATTTTTATTTGTAAATGAAGAATAAAGAAGCATAAAGCCTTTATCGCAGAATAAGTTCTTATCGCTGAGGGTTTTTACAATATAATTACTGTACATTTCTTACATTTTCAACAATAAAGTATATTACAACTTTCTCCAATAATTAATCCGCAAAGAACCGAGTTCAAACAGCAAATAGCAAACATTTCTTCTCAGCCGAAATAAAATGTTTCTAACATCTCCCAGCTACGTTCGACTAATTTCCCCCGAGAAACTGCAGGTAACGCTTTCTGAACGAGTCATCCAAGACGTAAAGTTAGAAGCCACCGAACACGCCGTGAAGTTGAGCTCGAAACCGTTCGTACTCGGAAAACTCGGAGTAGATAAGAATCCACAAATATATGCTCAGGCTTGCTAACTGTTTTCGGCTAGACTGGAAGATAAACTGGGGAGTTCATTGGTTATTAGCGAGTAAACAAACGAATTTTTATTCGTAGGAGGAAAATTGATCGTTCAACTTTAAAATTTCCTCAAGTTGTATGCTTCGAAGTTATAGAGTATTTTCCGATTTCAAAAATTCGTACTTCTGTATTGAAGTTGTTAATAAGATAAGGTAAAGCAGGGTTGATCGGTGGAGTATGAAATTATTTTTATCTCAAAAAAAATGTTCAGATAAATGGCTGTAGTTTGTTGAAAAATTACGTTAAGTTTTTAAATATCTGGTTTTTTTCTGATGTGACGATAGGACCTGAGGTATCAAATGTGAGAATGCACAAACATATATAAACATTAATATTCTCCACGCTAAACGTTTCGAAACTCATAATTTAATTTTGAGTGAAGATTAAACTTCAACTTTGTTTCGCAAGTCGACCAACTGAAAGGCCATATTTTTTCTCTTTTTGCAAATGTATCAAAGCCATTACGCTTTATCTTGCTTTTAAAAAATGTAGTTTCTTATAATGAGGCCAAGAAAACGCTATTTTAATTAAATTTTTATACAAATTGCTGTTTCACAAAATCAACTATTTGAGTAAAAGCTATTTAAACATTGATTTTCGTAATCAAAGAAGGAAAGATTTAAAAATACGTTTGTAAGGACATTGCACGAATCTTAAATATTTAACTATTTACGTAAAAAGTACATAAGGATATCGAAAGAATCTTAAAAATTATGAATAGATTAAATTAAAACTCTTTTTTTACAACCAACCATTCACGCATAAAATATGAAGGTCAAGGTGAAAATAAGAAATTTATTTTTAAATAAAAACAAATTTATTTTATTTAAGTGTTATTTAAACTCGGGCAGATCGAATATTATTAACATTACACCGAGGGAAAATTGAATCTATTTTCCAATTCGACTCTTAAACCTTTGAAACCTTCCGTCGAAAATTACATCAAAAGAAAAAAAAAGTCGACCGCCTCAAACCTGCGCTCTCGAAATCTTTCCGAATTATCTCAAAAACCGATTCATAATCACACGCCTCCCCCCGCAATTATCGGCCTTCGCATTCAATATAGCCAGCGAGAATTTCTTCAAAGAGACCTCACGCGGCACTTCTCGCGGGAGAGTAAAGCGGCGGCTCCGAGAGCGCGCATATAATATCTCTCTCGTTTCTTTTTTTTTTTTTCGCGAGAGAGTCGAGGAGAGCGATTCGATCGAGTCTCGTGAGTCACTTTGCTCGCGAGCTTGCAGCGCGCGCGGAGACGCAGACCTTGTTTGCGCCGGCAATTGCGCAATATTCGGGTGACGAAATGATTTGAAAAATGTGCGACATTGCTTACGCGTATTTTTAGTCAAGGATAGAATATTAAGCGGATTTATTGTTCGCGAAGTATCGATTTGAGCGAGTTTCTGCGCTTTTCGTTGAGAGCGCGTTTCGCGGGGGATTGAGAGGAATGGATATACTGGTTGTATATGTTATTTGGTTCGATGCGGGTCAGTTTTTTTTTTTTTTTTTTTTTAAAGAATGTAATAAAATTGTGAACGTCAACAATATTTTTTTTTTATATCTGTAATACTGCGTTAAACAAAATGAAAGCGTAAATAACAGTTTAAAGTCATTTCAATTTTACACAAAGCTGAATAAAGAGTAATATTAGTTTTTACAAAGAAAACAATAAAACAAACGTTATAATATTGACAGTGAAGTATTAAATAAATTGAATAAGAAAAATTAATAATAATTTATGCTGATTGCACATTGTAGTCCAATTAGATGGTCAAAAACCTTCAGAACTATACTTTACTTACTTTGTTACTTCTAAAGTAAGTATAGTTAAAATAAGAGCTGCATCGAAAGAAATTACTTTCATAATAAAAGCAATACAGATTTATATTGTGTCTCTAATTTATACAAATTGAATTCCTGGAAAATATAAATATCTTTTTACAAAAAAAAATTTCAAAAGAGAAAATATCTTGAAGCATTTATCATTTATTTGAATTTCTACATAAAACAATTTTTGTTTTCTATCCGTTGCAACGTTTTTCTTTAAAATTGTTTCAATTGTAACTACATTCATGTACACTATTTTAAGCGAATTATCATACGCATCATTAAAAAAATACTACATTATTTTATGAAACTGCGAGTATACCCATACTTTAAATTATTTTATATGCTTTAATGTTTACTATAAAAACGCACTTTTTGCTCGATCAATAAATATTTACTCAAAGTAAAAAACGATCAGCTACAGATTTTTTCCTACACTACAAATTCATTTCTCAGCCGCGTTTCCTTACAATTAATCCTATTTCCCTACAACCTCTAACAAAACAATTCCCCGCGAACAAAACTTCCTAACATACAACACCCCTCCTCGATATTCCTCCAAACCCGAAAACTTATAAATACCACCCCCATCCTCTCCGCAGCCCAGCCCATCGCCATCGTCATCGTCAGCAACGGCAGGAGGAGCGGCACGCGTCTCCGCATCTGCGTCGAATTTTCTCGCATTTCCCGCACGCTCCGCTTACGAGGCAGTATACGTATATATAGTTCGCTTTGATCTTTCTCTCCTCCGACTCTCTCTCTCTCTCTGTCTCGGGCCTCACCTGCGGCCGCGCTCCCGAGCAGATGCGCCGGCAGCTGCGCCAGCCGCCACGCGCTTCGTCCCTGATGCAGCATCCTTTTCAGGGCCGCAGCGCGGAGATCAGCCAGTTGGCGATTGAGACGCCGAGCGCGTGCGGCTTCAATTCCAGAGAGGCGAGCTGGAAAATTTTCGGGACGAATGCCTCTCGGGAATGAGGGGGGAGAGGTTGTTTCTTTAGTTTTTTTTTTTCTTTTTTTACGATAAAGAGCGTCGTTTTCTATACCGGACAGCAGGGCGATCCTCTCGCGACACTGAAAAACTTGCACTATACACGTATATACGCCGGTAAAAAGAGTCAGCTCTCCGCGAGCCGGGCAGCCGCGGCAAAAAGAGCAGCTCGCCGTATACCCGTTCGTGCAGGATGCAACAGGATGCAAGTGGGCCGCCGCCGGCGCATTATCTCCGCGCGCGCGTCAAACGCACGCGCCCCGACGAGGCCTTCGATTTATGGCTCATGGCTGCGGGCGCGCGAGACGCGTGTGGGTGAGAGAGAGAGAGAGAGAGAGAGAGAGCCCGAGCGGACGGGATGACGATTCGAGGAGAGAGAGCTGACTTTTAGGCTTCTTCGGAGGGATTTATGCAGAGTTTTTTTTTCGGGATTCGAAATGGCCGCGTTTGAAGGAGGGGTTTTTGCTGGTAAATTGCGTTTTCGGACGATGCTTGTTACTTTGATGCTGAAGTAACGAAGTGGAATAAAAACAATTGCGCTAATCAAAAAGTACTTTCGTTTTAGTAATTAAAAAATGAAATAAAAGCCATATCTGGGAAGATTAAAACTTTACAATTGCGCTTCAAGTTCTTGGAAAACTATCCTATTAATCGTATATAAGGAATATTTTATCAGAATGGATTTTCAAGCTTTTGCTTGCCGCCAAAAAAAAACCATTTCTCCTTCCCACCAACGAATTCCAATACAATTATTTAATTACCATAAGATTACCCGAGCATAAAGAAATTGATAAATCCAATGTTATTAAAGCCTCCGGCTTTCCTCGAGAGCCGTTCGCGGACCAACCGAAACTGAATGAAAGGGGCAGCAATTACACTTGTGTTTTTTCGCGACCTCTCTCTCGCGGTTACGAAATCCTTTTACCGCACAGATAGCCGCGTATTTTTATATCAATGAAAGCACGCGGTAAATTTCGCGTGGGTAACCAAACATCGGGCCCTGACGTAATCCGCTATCTAACGACAATTACGAATTGTTTTGTCTTTATATTCGGTATACCCGCGACGTTGGGTCTGCGAGATTTATGGAGTGGAATAAATATTTTTATGAAGGAGTGTGTTTGTGCTAATTTTGTGAGGAAGTGTTTTTGGATTGATAATGAAGGTTCTTCGTTAATTAAGCGCACTTCCTGCGAGATTAGGAGTGTAAATATATTGTTTTTGTAAAAATAGTCTAATGTTACTTTAAAAATAGGAAAATTACACTATTTTTGAAAACTCAACATTAATAAGGAAATTTCTTTCATATTTGCGGAATATATTTAAAGAAAAAAAAACTACTTTAAGCAAACATTAATTCTCCTATTTGATAAGCATGCTTACAAATAATCATACGATGAATATCCATTATTAAAAACTGCGATGATCGAAAACAATTAGTCATTGTGTTTATGAAGCATTTTTCATCTCCTTCAAGTCAGGAAATAATTTTCCAGGCAGTTTAATAGAAAAGTTCAAACAAGCCACCCAAACACACACAAATTCATCAAAGAATTTGTCACCAAACATCCTCCCAGCCTCGCCACCCTAACAATCTCCACGGCAACAAAGGGACGAGCAGCGAGAAAGAAACCCCCCCCCCCCAATCCTTTTTCCCCGGACCCGCATTAAAAAGCTCCTCTCTCGGCAAACAGACCTCGTCCCAAAAATAGAGCGGCCCCGCTTTGAGAATCCTTTCTCTCCTTCCGTCTTAAGGGGGTATGATACCGAAAAAATTTCAAAAAATGGAAATTTTTTTTATTATATATTTTAATTGTATATGTTAT
>JAWWEO010018746.1:0-21542 GCA_035582975.1 Ormyrus labotus
TTTTTTCAACTTCTCAATCTGTTTCTAAACATGATGATAGTGCAAGTGATTTGTGTGCATTGCAAAAAGAAACTCGTAGCATTATTAAATCGTTAGCATTATTAAATATAGAATGTGAACTTTTAAATTCAATTAACTTTAATGTTTTAATCGATAAATTTTCGGAAATAAAATGTAGACGAAAAGTACTTTAAAAATAAACTCAAAATTTACGTTGTCTAATACTATTTTTTATTTCCTTACATAGGCGGCGCAACATTTTAAGCTTAGAGCGGCAAAAACTTAAATCCGCCTCTGAAAATAATAATCGTACAGGTAGCCTTGAAAAACAAGTTCCTTATTTAATTGTATAGTGTCTTTTTCTTTTTGAAACTTCTTGCGCTACTTTTTAAACACGTATTATTATGTATTACTGCATTTTTTACATAAATTTGCGCGTAATCGCAAGTTATCAAATAACAAACTATGAAAAAAATAGTTTTTTTTTTTTTTTTTTTTTGTTAAAAATAAAGAACTTTTAATTTTTTAATTTCTGTTATCCGCATCATTCCCGCTTTACTACTAACTACTTTCTTTACATCCCGCAAAAAGTCCTTAAAAAAAATTCCAACAGTCCCTCTAAATCGGCTACCTATTATAATGCGCCAAAGCAGTTTCCTCTTAAAACCTAAAAATGCCCCCTCTTATAATACAAAAGCATCGTAAGCGGTCGTAAATAGTGCCGCGAAATACAAGCCTCGCAAAACATTTTATCGAACGGCCGAACCGAAAGGTCTCTCTCTCTATGCCGCGACTATACACGCCGGCTTACGGCGCGCACTTCGCGTAAAACTCGAGAGCCTCTATAAACCCGGGCGACGTAACAAGCCAATAACAAAATACCGTTCGAGTGCGCCTTTTATTATAAGCGCGACATCGGGCCGAGTTTGCGCGGAAAAGTCGCGACGTGCCATTGAGCGTCGAAAGCTCCCGTTACGCGCGTATACATATATATAGAGTTTTGTGTAAGCGCGCTTACGTGTGTGTGTGTCTACAGATATATCGCGCAACGCCTCGGTTACGCTTTGCCAAAAAATTGGGTCGAGCGTACATGTTTATTATTCGCGCAAGTACGGTAATTTACTTTCTGAATTATACGCCTGTCAGTCCGGTCTTGGGCATTGTCTTTCGGAAATAAAGGCAGGGTCAACGACGGGCCGCGATTAGCGATTTTGCATCCTCGTGAATCACCGGATGAGCATAAATTGCGGGTAATTTAGAGTATCCACGTAAGTATCATAAATTTATTTATCGGTGAGATAAGACCGCGGATATTAGTCTTAAGTTTGAAAAACGCTTTGTCGGAATTAATGAACTATCAGAGTTCTTTCGTTTATCCTTATCTGGTTATTACCTTTTGATATACCAATATTACATGCAAATGGGAACGTTCTTAAATGAAAACACCTGCTTTCAACTGAAATACAAGTTCATTACTATAAAGTTTAGCAGAGTATTCAGCACAACGGCGATATTATCTCTGCATTACAGTTATCGATGCACAATCTCCCAGCTGAAAGTGCCCATTATTCGTTTTGTAGTTTTCACACGTCCGCTGCTTTGTTACACGCCAGATCGCCGCCGCGATCGAAAGAGTTCCCTAAATTGTACGCTCATCGGACGGATAACACCGCAAAGTATATGCGCGTACGTCGTGCGGCTTGCCGGTGATTAACGGCCAATTAACTCGATGCCGCGCATACCGACTTGTGCGCGCGCATTCGGCTAACGAACGAGCGCACTGATAATTTCGTTGAAAGTAAGCAATCGTCGAGGCTGATTTGAAATTCAAGAGGTTCGTGGACTTTTTTGAAAAATCGAGGAAATGAAAAGTGACGATTGAACGCGAAGTGTATGACGGAGAGTGCAGCTTAGAGAAAGTAGTTGTTTGTCGCTGCTGCAGATCGCGCTGCGATCGAGTGCATTTACTCGGGATAAATTTTAAAATTAGCTCAACTTTGCAAGTAATATTCGCCGGAAATAAAATAAATCACCCTTCCGCAAAATAGTCAGATTATTTGCGTAAGACTAATTTCTTGATTTCTCAATCTTAAAATTTTTCACCGCAATGAAGTTTAAAATGCAATTGTGCTGTAAAATTATATTGGAAAGGTGTATATACATATAGGATCTTGTCCTCGGTTTAGAAACCGTCACTCAATCTTATTCTCTTATGTATTACTCAGAAGGACACGTTACTATTTTTCAATAGAAAAGAATGTTCTATAATATTGAGTATTACTTCTTACGTAAAAGATGAAAAATTATAAAAAATTGTTATTTTTTTTAAATATTTTCTTAATTAATTGAATTAAGCAATATAAATATAATGAAGGTACAGGTAAAAAGTCAATCTTAGTTATGGCAAAGTGCAATTTATGGTAAGTGAAAACCACTTACAGGATATTGTATAAGTACATAATAGCTTTTCTGTCTCTCACTTCGTTAAGCGGAATGGTTAAGGAAACGTTGTTAAATTAACGCTGAAATTATACTCAAGTCGTCTGTCCTGAAATTACGAATTTCGCTACTGTATATCCTTGTTTCTTGCGAACTTCGCGATTTCTCTTTTGCATGTGCCATTTTATATTGATAGTTATAATACTTAAGAGTGAAACTACTATCTAATTGACAAAATTAACAATATCAATATAAGCCTTTAATTAAATAAGTAGTAAAGATTCCGGTAAAGTTTACATTTATCCCATCAATCATTCTGTTCAACCATGAAAAGTAAATATAGTTCAATCGTATTGTGACAGTGATTACTCGAATGATTTTCATTAAATAAGAACAAATTAAATAATATAAATATATATACACAATTTCAAATTACTTCTGATATATTTATTATATTAATAATCGCAGTCCTCTCTACGTTTCATTTGACGCAATCAGCCTGTTTTCCCCAAAACTCAACAACTGCAATCACTTCCGTTTTTCCCCAAGAAATGCCTATTTCCTTATTAAATCTACCATTACGAAGTAAAACCAACGAAATCAGATTCGATTGCAGCAAACCATCGGGCGAAAATCAATTTCGATTGCGTTGCTACGTAAGCACTATTCCGGGTAAAATGAATATGATTGATACCTTGGAAATGAGTTCAGTGTCATAGATAGCAACGGCGAGCGAGCAGCATTACGTCACGAGTGACAGTCGCCCCGATTAGGCGTTCCTTTTCAAACGAATCGGGCTGTATAAATGTTGCGCTGAGGAAAGACTATGTATTCTCCCGGAAAAACAATAATTTTTACGCTTGGAGCGGCTCTCGAGGATGGAAATAATTCGTACGTGTTGGAATTTGAACTTAACGACTTAAAAAGTTGGAAATATACAGTTACGTTATTTCTATATTAGACATAATTGTTAATTACTTAATATTTTAATACAATCTTTTTGAAGTGGATAAGTGAGCCGAGAATATTTAAAGCTTTCAGGATTTCATAAAATTAAAATTTCGATATGTTTTTTTCACTTTAATTAAATAAAAAATATTAAAGACATCAAGGTAACTCCATAGAGTTTAACGATCTCAAGTTTTTGAGTTTAAAAGCAAATGTTACTAAATATCGATCCGATCTTATCGCATTCAAGAGCTTACATATACGTGCACCCATCAAATTAATAGTAACATCATTTATTTAATGCCAGTACGTAATAGATTTTGCGGTATTATTTAATTACGTCTCATTAATTCATTTAATAAAATTAACGGTTTCGCAATTTTTTTTTTAAGTAGATTTATCCTCAAAAAATATATAGCTCTATTAATCCTAAAAAATTATGTCTCTTACTCAGCATCATTTACTGCCTCGCTGCAGGTATTTCCGTTATGTTATGCAGTTGGAATGTTACTATTGTGACCGCGGCTAAAGCAAAATGCGTTTGTTAAGTGTCACTTGATTATTAGTTGCATTGAGGTTAAAGAACTGCAACTTTTATTTGATATATCTAAGTTGATTACTGCTAAAATTATTAAATAATTAATTTATACTTTAACTTATACAGTAGAAAAAAATACGAATGAAATAAAGCAGAATTTTTCGTTGTACAGTACACTTATCTCATTATCTTTTTTCCAATTAGCGTAATGGTTTAAGAAAATGTAACACTTTAAAGTATGCAAAGCATTTGAACAAGGAATGCCTGTTCTCTCCGTTCTCATAACTTATCAACTTCCCATAACACAAGCGAAACGTTATCCTTGAAAAGTTCATAAACCCCATACATTCAG
The DNA here is from genome assembly GCA_035582975.1 of Ormyrus labotus. NCBI lineage: Eukaryota > Metazoa > Arthropoda > Insecta > Hymenoptera > Ormyridae > Ormyrus > Ormyrus labotus. Next base: position 4,278 of record JAWWEO010018746.1, read on the forward strand.
ACTCGCGCAAACTCTCGGAAACGCAGAAAGCCCAGCCTTCGAGCCACGGTCCAAAAACTATTCTAATCCCTTCGCGCAGGAAGCAAAGCTCCGTCGCCGAGATTTAATTCAATTATACAGCTTGCAAGCAGGCTCTCGTTAATGTCCCCTCGAGGGGGCAAAAAGCGGCCGCCGCGGTCTTTTAATCTCGGCGCTGCAGCGCCGCGTAACAGGTGTGCTCTCGGGGTCCTCCTTCCGGCTTCCCGAACGGTGCAGGTAACGCGTAACACCTGCCGGGGCCGAGATCTTCGTTTTATGGTGCGTGCGCAGCTGCGGCGCGCGCCCGGACCTCTGCGTGCAGGCGCAGTTTCGCGCGCGCCGATCGGCTGGAATAGGCCGGGGGGGCCTCACCGCGAGCGGAGAGCTGTGCCTCGAGAGAGGAGGCCGATGAACCGGTTGATGGGCCCCTGACGTTAATGAATTCGTGATGCTGTTGCGCAAGGAATGATTATATGCATGGGGGACCTGGCCTCTTGCTATTGTGGGTTACTCTGAGCGCATAAGGAACGTTCTGCTGGCTTTTCTGAGATGGATCTCGGTTGAAGAATTCTTGTAATGTTTGCAGCCGAATCTGAGGGATTTTATCAGACGTTTTTCAATGAGGATATTAAGGTGTATAATATTACGGTGTTTGTTATAAATTAAAACTAGTTAATAATGAATTGTGAAAAAGCAAGATAAGTCTATTTTTAATTCCATTTTAATATTTTAATATTTAATATTTTAATATTCTATTTTTAAGTCTATTTTTAGTTGCAGTTTAAAGTAAGTTGTAGGGCCTGAAGTAAGTCTATTATGTAACATAAATTTTCAAAGCATAAATTAGTCAAAAATTATTATTCTAAACTTGTTCTTATTAAATTTATAAATTCTGCAATAAAACTTTTTTTAATACAAATTAAATTAATTACTAACGCGAAGAAGTGAAATATTTCAAATTCTTCTAGCTCTTAAGAAAGTCACTTATTGCGGTTTATTCTCCTTTGTGCCTTGAGGCGCAACTATCACAAGCGCATTACGTAATAAAACCAGATCCAGATCTAGATCAGAAATTAATTTCAAAATTACGTAGCGGTAATTCGATTTGAAAAGTTTTCCCATTTTTTCCAATAACGCGAAATCGGTTTCGAGCATCGAGCGAAAAAGCAGTACAAAATTCGACGAGATTCGACACAATATGCTAATTAATATTTATCATCCATTCACGAGCAAACGAAGCGTTTAATTTCAGTTTTAGATCACTTTTACATTTGATGCAACGCACGAAATAATTAGTAACATTTCGAGTATGCGTAAATGTCTTTGATACTCCAGCGTGTGCTATTGTATGCTAAAACACAAAGCGCTATAATGTCTTAAGAGAACACAATTGAAAATTTACATCAATACAAATTTCACTCGACTAAATTACTGCACTAATAACGAATGGCGGACAATAAAGCCGTTATTTAATTTTTAATACTTTAAAATAATAATTTTGTGATTTATAAATCAATATTTCATTGTGTTTTATAGCATTCTTACTGTCATTACACTTGTTTATCAATGCACCGTTTACTTTATTTTTTACCAGACATTATTTTCACGCGTTTCTTTACTGTCCGTCTCGCAATCAACGTCCCATTGTACATTCCCTGATGTTAGATCTTAGGATTATGAGAATTTGCATACCTAATAAACAATTGATTAAAAGCTCTCTAGACTTATATATAGCTCGATTTAAGTAAACTTATCCTTAAGAACGTCAAAAGGTTGAAATTTAAACTAGCACAAAGCAGCTCATTTATTTAAACAAACCCTTACATTTCGCCACTCTTCTCTTCGCAAGGCTCGTTACTCGAAAACCGTAAACAGCCTTTCCGACAAAAGCTCGGGCTCGGTTGTCGCATAAATTCATTAGCCATAAAAGTCCCCAGGAAGTAAACCGCCCGCGGAGCCGCTACGTCCCTCGGGCCCGAAAGCGCTGAAACGCCAAAGAATAAGTGGTACATTTCACTGTTTCGACAGACGCGCGGCGGCGGCTTTCTTCGGCCTCGGTGTGCGTTTGCATACTTCTCGCGTCGCCGCCCCCGTCATGGACTTTGGCAAATGGCCGCGGGATAGCCGCGCACCGTATACTAGTATGCCTGGCTCTTTCTATCCGAGTCTCGTGCTTTCGAGGATAATTGCGATCGCTCGGTGAAAGAAAAAAAAAAAAAACTGGAGCGCGAGATGCTTAACATTTTTACGCTCTAAGAATTGCGCAACGAACATTGGTTCGGTTCGCGTGATTTTCTCTGTTTGTTTAAGCTACTCGCCGTTGCCGTGGATATATATGTTATGGGTAACAATGGATTTTTCTTGTTTCATTTGCGGTTTTACGGATTTCGAGATTATGGTAATTACCTGTGGAAAGGGTTTAATGGGCGAAAAAAGTTTATGTTTCCTCGAACGTATAAACTGGCTTGATGTGTGACTCGTTTTGTTAATATAAACGTACAATTAATACTTTCAGTGACCTTTTGAGTTATTAACTCAGTTCACGCTTAACGCTAACCCTAAGTAAGTTACTAAGATAATTAGCAAGTTACATCACTATTTAATTAACACGTACAATCATCAAATCAGAAATATCCTTTAACCAAATAAATAACGATTAACAAGAGAAAACACAAGGCAGCACTTGACAGCCCGACGCGGTCAACGCCGCTCTCTCTCGCAGTCGTCGACGCCGACAATAATCACGCGTACGTAAATGCATGAAGAAAAGTTCGCTCGGACATTGTCGCCATTTTCAGACGCGAGATCCGTCGACGCGCGCATACACAAGAAATCTCGAGAACGGGGACATTTCTCTCTCTCTCTCCGGGGATTGTGCGCGCGGAGAGCTATTAATGAAGTAACGGCCGAGAGTCGTTGCGTCGCCCCGCGTCTCTCTCGGACGCGGACCGCTCCAATCGTATATCTTTCGCGCGCCGACGGCGACTGCAGGGGATACGGTGAGATGTTATTTATAAAGTGCTGAAGTAAAACGTTGACGCGGCGCGGTGTCGTTAAGGAGTGCACTCGGATGCATTATACTTTTACGTTAATGCGCCGCGCGACGGATGCAAGTCATGTATATTCTAGTTGTTATATATACTGACTTTGGATTTCGAAAATAATGTTAATCGCTTAATGTTAGATTGCGGAACAGTAAGCGCCTTGGAGAATTAAAAAAATTACCAATATACAAATATTTTACTATACGTTTAAATCGCAAAACGAACAAAATTCTGCCGCAATTATTAAATTGCTACCTACACACGTTAAACGTTTAGTTTCTACAACTAATGGCCTCTTAAACGATTCGCTCAGATAAATCAGGCAGCCCCAGAAAAAGCTTGAAATTTACTCGAATACATGGAATTAGTCCAATTACCCGGCACGTAACAAGCGCACTCCTATGTAAACTTGAACACACAAATCCATATCCCCCGCCGGCATTATTAAAAACACACTTGATCGCTCGAAAAATGTGCCTCCGAACGAGCCATAACTTATCTTAACAGCCGGCCATTTGTCGACTAAACCCCCACGAGCCTAAACCGCGCAAAAAGCGCGCAGTTTTTCCCCCCCGTGTCTCTCGCGCGCATTGTGCATTGTTGTGTTTCATCTCGCGAGAACGGCATATTTCTGCACCGCGACCGTGACCTGCTTTGCGTATATACCTGCCGCCTCGATGCCGAGGATAATCGAGGGGAGTAATTGGAAAATTCGTCCGAGGAGGGTGGGACGAGCGAGGAAATCGGTGATTTTGCAACGCGGCGCCCGGTGCGTTTTGGTTTCGTAGCGGGGCTGCGGTGTCGCTACGGTGAATGGGCGAGTTCGTTATTAGTGCTGGATATTGGCTGTTGTGTAAATGTTATTGGTTTTTAAATGGGATTTCGTGAGAATGGACGTTTATGGAGGTGCGCGTTTGTCAATATTTCAAATGTATTATTTATTTTATGAAACTTTAATAACCAATCGTCGTTAAAAGATTTACAATGTTAAATTTAAAGTTTTCACTGTTTTTGCATTGCTAAACTAATTTTTTTAAACAAAAAATGGTAATTAACAGCGGTTTTAAAACTTTATATTACACGCCATAAATTTATTCGGACTAATTTTATCTCGTAAAAATAAATGCTGCAAGAAGCTTATCAGTAGTTTTATTTTTTTTTATGTATGCAGAATCTTATTTGCGCTAAACGAGTCTAGTCTCCTCTTTAACAGTTTTAACTGATTACACACATCACCAAGCTTTAAATCATATAAATTAAGATTTATTTCAAAATAACTGTAATTCAATTTTTTTTTATGTATTTTATAGATGTGTACTTACAATATCCTTCTTGAATATGCAGACTTTTCAAAACCCATACTTAAGGAGATTATATTATCTATTTTTAGTAACTAACTACTCTTTTGGTTCTTTCAATAATCTTAAGGTTTTTGCTATGCTGCAACCTGCAAATTTTACAATTTGATAGTTTTTCAAAAACGGAACATTAAGAAAGTAAAATAACATTTTTATCAGTTTTTTTAAACTTTAAAATAGTACACTAAAAAATTTTTTCAAGCGAACAGTCCCAATTTAATTACATATGCAAGGAAAATCGTGAAATGCATGCATATTATTTCTTGTATAATTTTTACAGAATTCCTGTAGGATTCTAGCACATATATAGCATATTGAATTTCAAAATTTGATACTTTAATTATGAAAACATAAAACCTGATTGTTTGACAAAAGCTAAAATTTCATCAACATACTTATTCACAATAGATAGTCGTTTCTTCGTTTGAATCTCATTGACACTTTTCTCCAAAGACAAGAAAATATTTTCGAGATAACAGCGCTTCTTTAGAGGAATTATGTTAAGTTGCCGTCAAACCGCTTTGATACTAAACGCTGCCCATAAGACTTCGGAAATGGCACCTATAAAGTCTAATGCAAAATGATTTACGCTCGGATCTATCTCACAAATTTTCATAAAATTACTGTTATTTTGCCTAATGGAATTATAGTACATATTGTCTCTGAGGTTTGCCCTACCCGATTCACTGTCTAACGCTATCTAACATAATTCTACTCGAGACAAGTTTATTTGAATAGTTTTCAAATTTTTAGGTCAGAGTGGTAATTTTGGTGACGGCGAATCATAAATACATTGACACTAATCTACTTCTTTTCAGCCTTTAAAAGGAGATTTGGTTAAATAACGTTTATTAATTTTGAATTAAAATACGCTATATTATCTTTTATTAATTAAAGGTAAAAAATATTCATTTTCTTGTACATACGTGTGAATACTCAAAACTATGGTTAATTAAAAATAATGTTTTTTTTTTCTAAAAACGCAAATAAATTTTACATCGGATCCAGGTGTATTGAATTATTTTTAATCGAGAAGCTTTTAAGATTTCAAAAGCTTCGTTTAACGGTACCAGACTGCAACAATAAGAAAAAATCCGAAAACCGCTTCGAAATTAACAAGCACAGCCAATATAATTTTTTTTCACTGCAAAAACTGAACAAAGCAAATAATCTATAACATATAAATATTCATCCGCTTCGTCCGACCAATTCTCGCGCCGTCCCACGCTCATCAATCAACCACCCCGGCAACCGATGAATATTCATCGAGCCGCGGCGATCTCCGGCAGCCCTCGAAAAATCGCTCTCCCCTCTCGCCTTGCGGGAAAGCCCGCGAAGAAAGAAGAAGAGAGAAAAAAAGAAAGGCCGCCGCCGCCGCCGCCGCCGCCGCTGCCTCTCTGCTCTCCGCGTAGCGTTGAATCCGAGAAACTCTCGGCTTCGCGCATGCATGGCCACGGCGCTCGGCGCTCGGCGGCGGCGGCGGCAGCGGCGTCGGTCCGCCGGCGTAACAGTACTCGCAAGCGCGAACACGTATAATATACCGTTAAGACGTCGAGCGCGATGGAAGAGCGAGGCTTCTGCTCCGGCTGCTGCTGCTGGCCTCTCCGCCGCTCTGTTGATCTTCCCCGGGAGAGTCTCTGCGGCTGAGTCGTCCGCGAGCCGGCGAGAGCTTACGATCGCGCGCGCGCGCAAGACCACCGACGAGTTTCTCCTTTTTTTTTTTTAAAGCTGGGCTCTTCTCGATCGGAGCTTTGTTTCGGACTCTGGTTTTAGTGGACGTTCGAGATATTGTTTGACAGTGACGATGGATTGCGAAGTGGAGTTGACGGGCTGGGAAATTGGCGCGGTTTCGCGATGCGCCCAATGAAATGTTATTGTTTTAAAATCAGTGCATGAAGATGGTGTTTAACGGATCTCTGGCGGATCTCGTATAAAATTATACCGGATTTAATCTGATACTTGGTATATCAAAGTCCGAGATAGCAAAACGAGCAGTGCACACGTGATTAAACTCTTAAGCGCTGGTCTCCAAAAGAGGCGCGCGCAGTGTAAACACCCATCAAAATGACCAGCCGCTCGAAAATAGGAAAATTACCGAGAAGATTTCCGGCGCGATTCCTGCTTATCATATAGATTGCAGAAAAGGACGAGGCAGGAAGCGGGCAAGAAAGTCGATTAACGAGTTTCTCTACTCCTCTTCTCCCAGTAGGTTAATCCACTGTTTCAGTACTTACTCGAGCTCTCCTCCAAAAGCTCCTCGTTCCTCTTTTTTTTCCCTCCCCCCACGTTTCAAAAGTCAAACGCGTCCCGGAGCGCAAACGTCGAGAGGAAGCCCCGGAGCCATGCTCGTCGCAGTCATCTTCTCCTTTGTCGTCACGGACTTCGGTTCCGGTAAGTGGCCTTTTGCTTTTCCGAACGTCCCGGAAGCATCGAGAGGCATACATATGCATGTAATAAACGCGAGCGGACGGAATTGAGGTTGGAGAAGAGACTGATTTGTGGAGAGAGGCGTCGCTTATTCAAATCGAGCCTCGAAATTTCGTGTACGTCCGGATTCGGGAGTTCCCTTTTCGAGAGACGCGCCGGTGAAATTTTGAAATTCTGATTAACCCACTTTAATAATGTACTGGAATAAGCTCCGATACGCGGGGAAAAGAGCGAGTTTTAACGGTTGCAGCGCGCATTAATTTATGCCCTGTAAAAAGGAGCTCGGACGCCTTTTTCGCCCAGAAATTATGCGGTTGCAATCGGAGATTGTTCGACTGGTAATGAGAATTGCGAGACATTTAAGCTTACAGGTTTTTTTTTTCTTCTGCGATCTGACAAATTGCAACTCGCTCGCCGTCGATTGACTTTACATTGTGGTCGGCTTTAAAGATCTGCCATTACGAGCTCGGTACCGTAATTACTTATAAACACTTCTTTTTGAAAAGCAAAGATTTTTAAAAAGTGCTGCGATTTACTTTTGAGGTCGACAACTGTCAAATAAAGAAAGTAAAGTATTACCTTTTTTTTTTTTTAGAAAATCGATATTTTTGGCTGTAATCATTCATTTATAATTTACTTTAATATTCAGAATCCATTTGAATAATGAATTCCAATTAAAATGGCAACTTTTACTTTAAATTTAAACTATCTTTTCGAATGAATATTTCTAAAATTTTTAATCCTAGTTGATTCGAATATTATCATTATCGGTTTATACAGTTTTAATCTTCTATCTAGTAGTTATATCAGGAATGCAAAAAAAACATGATATTTATCCTTATCGATTTTATGATTCAATAAAAAAAAAGCTAAAATAAAAGCAATCCACAGAATAAAACTGCCAGGACCGGTAAGACAACTCGGGTGTGAATTCGGTTTCGTAAAAAGTAAAACGTTTCAAACGGTTTTCAAACGTTTTCGATTGATTTTCTATTAAAAACTAATTTCAGTAACGTGTAAAGAACGAATAACTATAAAAACTTTTATGATTTAAATTAGCAACAGAAAATTCCTTTTTTAAATTAATCCATCCTTAAAAACTGTGAAAAACTACCGCCAGATATAACTTAAATTATCAAAACGATACCGCACTCGAATCTTACAACATTCAGCGAGTTTCGCATTCATAATCACTCCGTTAACACAGAAACTCGTCGATACCGACTCAGCACCCTCTCTTCTCCGCGGAAAAGCCATTAACCGCGCAACATTAACGCGGCTGATCCGAGGCCTCAAAACAATGTATATACCGTCGAACGCCGCGGAGTGCGATAAATTTCTAAAAGCTCGTGCAGCTCGAAGCCAAATAAATTATTAATCAGACGCGAGAGGAGTCGGCGCGTGTGTAAAATAATCCGCGGAATCGACTCGCGAGCTCGCGAGCCTTTTAATTGGAAAAAGTGGCCGCGCGCTAAACTTTCCTCCGCGGGAGCTCGGCCGAAAATCAAGGCCGCGGATCGGCTTTAGAAAATAGCGAACGGCGAGCGCCCCGAGAGTCGGCTCTCTGCACGGTTGCGCGCGCCTCTCTGTAACGATTTTCATGCATCGGCGCTGCGCGCGCAAGCGCGGGACGCGATGCATGCACCGAGATGCTGTGGCGGCGAGCGAGAGGGTACATCGGGAAGCGATAACGAGGCAGAACGCAAATCGAGGGAGAGGAGAGACTGATCGGGAATTCCGGGATTTCAATTTGAAAGTTTCGCGTCTTCTGTTTGCTCGGGAAAATACACCGTAGAGGATACGGTTATTTATAGTGCTTTTTCAGATCGTAATTAAAGGCGTTCGCGTTTTCTCCTTGTTCGATGTAGAGACCTTTTAAATTTGTAATTTTTTAAGTGTCTTGACTGAAAGACACAAAATGATACTCGAGTGGATAATAATACCTTGATGGAAATCTAAAGATTATTGTGGCTCGGACGTTTTATTTGTAAGGACGACTATAAATTTTGAAAATCAGCACTCTGGGTCAGCAAACCTATAAATTAAGCTTAAAAGAGTCTTTTCAGACTTACTCTGCTTACTACATTTACGCCAAAACAGACCCTCTTCCACATCGAGTAATTTACGACAATTTGTTTTTCTCGTCTCAATTTGCTACGAAGGCAGCCAATATTTCGGTTTAGCTCCGCCATTATTTTGGTTAGCAAAATTAATAAGCGTTTCGAAAAGCTTTGTTCGAGGAGAATTTCTAAGTTTCACAGAACCACTTATGGAATCAAAGTAGTTCATCAAAGTAAATTGAAACAAATAAAAGTTGTTAAAGTGATCTAATTGCATTATGGTGTATAGAAAAAGCGCTTTTCTTCAACGTTAATGTACCATGCCTGAGGTTCTTTATATAGTTTTGCTATGTGAGTCGATTTCAATTATTTAAAAACCTCAACTGGAAAATTTCATTAACCAACGTGATTTATATTATTTTACATGGCACAGGAAATGAAAGTAAGCATTAAATAAAGTTTAATTAATTATTATATATTCTCTAATTACTCTCCACGTTAAAAATTGATCCTTTATTAAAAAAATGATTTTAGTAACTCTTATCAAGCAATGAACCCGAGTTTTTCGTGGTCTAAAGGTTAAAGCTCGCATAATTTTGCCTGTAAATTTTTCAAGTCCAATTAGCTCTTCACAATACTTATTTAATTTATTAGTCTAATTGCGAAACTCGTTAAAACTTTCACGACAAGCGCTTTATCAAGTAATCAACAGAAAATTTACTCAACAATTACGAAAAACCATTATATTACACAATCCGGCCGTGAGAAAAATGACAATATCTCTCATTAGTCCCTAATAAAGCTCAATCTCGCGAAGAGAGAAAAAAAGGCGCCCTCGCAAAGCACAGAACCTCAGCAGCACCGGCCGCACGCCCATATAAAACGCGACGCAAGAACGGCCAACGGTTAGCAGCTAATATTACACGTAAACAGGCGGTAATCGGGGCGATGATTCGCGAGCTACTTGCTCGCGGCTGCACCCGCCGAATAACTGTCGGTGCGCGCGCGCCACGTGTCTACGCGGACGCCGCGCAATTAAGCCCGGGCTTTACGACGCCTATATACCGTTTTCCGGCCGATACGAGGTAAATTTTCAAAAAGGAGATTCGCGCCGGGCAATTTCGCGGCTTCTGATCGCGTCGCGGCGTTTTTTTTATTAGAGGTATATCGTATATAAACGAGATGTGGAGTAGGTTGGGTGAGGGTACCGTAATTATTATGCGCTCTTTGAATTTTTTTTTTTTTTTTTAACTCGGGTGTTTATCGTATTTGGCTGGTTTGACAGTATTATTAAGGAGGACTGGTTGATTGTAAGGAGTAAAAAAAGATTTCGAGGCACCTCTTTTACTTGAAACGTGTAATTTTTTAATAAAGACTCTTTTATTCGCAATTAAAATTCTGGGCTACGCGTAAAAAATAAAAAATTTTAATAACCGCCGAAGCCAAAATTGTGCACACTTTGCATCGATGTTAAAAAAAATGGGGAAAATGCCTTCGGGCGTACGGCATAGAATCGTCGGCTATTAAAAAATTAAATTGTTGAATTCATCGATACCTACGATGGTTGCAATACCGAACGTTTCCAGTTCTTAAAGATACCGTTACATATTTATACATCCATACAAATATTACCCATAAAAAGGATGCATATGCAATCTTAACTGTACGTCGGTTTACGATGCAGTAATTCAGCATGTAATCGTTACGACGAACTACTGCAATCGACTGTCATTAAAGAAGCTAACTTTTATCTGCCGCTCGAGACCCAAAAGTGATTTGTATTAAAAATAAATTTAAAATCAATCTGAATGCTTACGAAACTTTGATGAAAACGTTATGAATCATTGGGTATTTAACAGAAGCCTTAAACGGCATCTATGTGTAAGTCGGTGATTCATAAAATGTCTATTATCTTCAAAACAAAAGGGAAGCCTGTCACGGCTCTGGCATTTCCTTGAAGTCCTATAATGCAGACTACTGCTCCCTTCTTTCACTTCCTGCCCGTCGACTCGTCTTCCACTGAACATTATAATGTTTAAACTGTTATAATTTTTTCACAGTAGCTAATTTTCTGCCCTTTTTGGCGAAGTGTGCAATTTAAATTTTTGCAGTAAAAACTCGGCAATGACGAGCTTTGAGTCTCTTGAGTTTCTATGCAATTAAAGAGTTGTTATATATTATAAAAATATACGTCGTGCTTCCTTTTCAGATTAAATTTCAACACTTTTTGCAGAAGTGGAGCACAAAGTGTTTAAACTGTCATGCACCTAATAAATTTTTATTATTTACACTTCATAAATATTTCTCTTTGAACTAGAAATTGTTACGTATCGAATAGTTGCCGACACTTTGGAAAACGATCGCAATTTTTATCTTGCAATAAATTTCAACTTTAGTTAACCATTGCAACACTAAAGTTAACATAACTGTTATTGTAATAAATTAGTGGTTACAAGGTATATATATATATCTCCTATAATTTTTTTTAATTTGTTGACTATATTATATAGATATTATGTAAGATTAAGGTTGTTGAATTTCAATTTAAATATTGAAATGAAAAAAGAATTTTTAAAAAAATATACGTGTCATATTTCCTGTCAACTGAGAATTTAAATAAATAACTTTGATCAATCAGTCCAATGCTTCAGCCCGCAAAGTACATTTTAACATAATCGATTTGCTCGACACTTTTTTTTCAAAAATTCTCGGGTGGTCTCTCCATTTTCCAGAACTCCTTCGCGCTCCGACTGCTTTTCTAGAGAGCGGCCGCTCACACATCTATATAAAAGAATCCCCAGCCAATAAATCGTCCTCGCTCTCCGGCGTATAAATTTAACGGATCGTAATCGTGCGTATATATATACGTGTGCGGCGAGAAAGAAGGTGAGAGCTTCTTCTCTCGAGAATAAATATTGAGAATTTCCCTCGATGAGTCTCGATCGGGTCGTCTGAAAAAAGCTCTGTTTGGAGAAAGTTGCTTTTTAGTTATCGGTCGATCCGGTCTTTCGATATATTGGCTGCGCGAGTATTGTAATGAATTTAAAATTAATCTCGCCGCTTTTTGTCCGGAGAGTATCAAAGTGGGTTGAGGAGAAGGGTGCGCGGGTACTCGAAATTTTCGACGAATGTGACCCGAAAACACGCTTTACTTGTACCTCGTTAGATTTGAATTTTTGAATTGGGACGATGAATGAGATTAAAAATGCTGATTTCCAGTTATTTATAGTTGCTCTCTTTTTTGTATAATCTAATGGTAAATGTAAAACTCTGTGCAACTAAAACGGTAATTAACAGAAAAGTATTGTTTCAGCGTGTAATTTCTAATTAGAAACAGAACTTGGTCGGAAACTGATTTTCGCGCGTTTTAAGTGAAATACGAAATCTGATTTACAATACAATTATGATTAAAGAAAGTTTTAGTTTTTAGTCATTATCAAACTCAAGTAGAAGTAAAACACGGAATAAAATGTTTCACTCTAATTGAATTATTTGAAATTCATAAGCTAAAATGAATTGTTTGTAATGTTTCTCTTGTCTTATTTTTAATCTACTTATATTTTTTGAATTATATTTAAAAATAATATATAAAAAATAATTATAGACAAAGGTTTAGAGTATATTATCTAGAAAAATATTTATTCAGAATAAGAAAGTAAAATTTAACAATTTTTATAAATAGCAGACCTATATACAGTAAATTATAATTACTAATTATGCATTATTGGACGAAATTCGTTAAAGTTTTAAAATTTTAGAGTCTAAAGTAAATAAATACATTAACTTAAACCTATATACATTAACTACTAACCCTAAAACATAAAGTCTATTCAATGTATTGAATTAAATCACAGAAAAAAGTGTAATATCTCTACGTAAGGCATCCTTCCACTATCTATTTCACAATATAGAACTATTACTTTTCAAGCCTCAAGTGAATTGAATATCTCTATTACAATTGTACGCTTCGTTCATTGAGTTATTCTATAAATCCAGTATTAAATATATAATTTCTTTGGTAATGTATTAGTGAAGTCCAAAAATATACATTCGAGAATTTGGTTGATCAAAATATTTGCAGTATTAGTCGTGTATATATAGCTCTCTTGATATATTCTAATTTACTTATCACTTGTACTGGATATTATTGGGCCTGCATCTCTACCTGTATCCTGTGCCCTAAAATCTTTTCCCCTGTTCTTATTCATAAAGGACGAATCATTTGTGCCATTAATTTGGTCTAACTCCAACTCTTCTGCCTCACTCTTTTCATCATCGGTATCCACTGGTACTGGTATTAATGTACACTCTGCTTGAGAAACTGCTTCTCTATTAAAAGGATGTATACCACAAATTTTAAAACCGTTTTGAATATTAGAAGATGAAAAGGCCAATGCATAAATAGATTCTACAATTCTTGGAATATGCTCAATTGTCATATTCTTTCCTTCATTAAATCTAATCCATTTTTTACAAGCAGCTTCTATAAATTCTTTAAAAGATTCAAAAACAGTCCTGTCTAAAGGCTGTAACTTAAGCGAGCAACGTGATGGAAAAGCCAGCATTATAATACCGTTAATTTCTGCGTATTTTAAAACATCCATTGACAAAGGAGATGAATTATTATCTAACATTAGTAGACATGGTTCCTCTTTTCTGCACTTTGTTACAGATGCAAAATGCTTAAGATATTCTATAAAATGTTCAGTTTTCATCCATCTAGATGAATTGTGCATACCACAACTACCTTCAGGAGCCCTCAGAAGTACTTTCTTGTATGCACACTCTTGAGGAAATATAAACATTGGAGGTACTGTGTTTCCTGCTGCTGATATTGTAACTGTTATAGTCACCATTTCTCCTAAAAATTGTACAAATTATTTAAGAATTAATAAAAATATACAATATAAATTTAAATTATTAAAAATTTACTATACTTGGTTCATCACATCTAGTTGCATACTCTATTGGTCTGTATAAAGACCTTCTAGGAACTGTTCTATTAGGCTCATCAGTGGTACAAATACCTATTTGATCCATATTCCACATATTATCAGGCGTCAATTTGTACTTTGCTATCAAAGCTTGGAGCTTATTATAAAAAGTATTAGCATTCTCTTTATTAAAACATGCAACAGTAGCAAGCCGTTTGTCATCTGAAGAGGTAATCGATAAAGTTGGGTGTCTCTTTAAAAAATAAGTACACCATTCGCAGCCTGCTATTTCAGCAGCACTCCAATTTGCAGGTACTTTAATATTATTAGCAATGGACCATTCATAACCCAATTTCCTAACATCTTTGTGAGTTAATCCTATGTATACCTTGGACAGCTGAGAAAGATATTCAGCAAATTTGAGTTCTTGTTCTGGAGGTATTACTTGTCTACTACTTTTGTAGCCACTAACGGACCAAGGAACTTTGCAATCTTCTTTGATATCTTCTTCTTTAAATTTTTTTGCATGATACATAAGGGTGCGATAGTTTATCCCAAATTCTTTTCCAACACTCCTAAGAGATTTGCCTTCTAATTTTACTGCTCGGATGGCTTGAAACATATCGTGTGGATCGTAGTTGCCTCTTGTAGTTGTTCTGACATACCGTCGACCCATTGTAATAGAGTATCTGTAAAAATATTTATTATTATTATTGTGTTTTATAAATTTAACCTCAAAAAATCTTTTTTATACTCAAATGTAGAATTTTTTTGAAAAATTAATATCTTTATAAAAGAAAAAACGGAGCTTTAGAGACAGGTATTTTTTCATTACTTGCTCAAAAGAAGACTTTGAAACTCATAAGGGCTCTAGTTATGAATCCACTTTACAGCACTTATAAAAAAGTGGAACAAAATAATCAATAGAACAGAAATTACTTACTTTTAAATATGTAGTCATGAAAGATTTTTTAAAGTTCAAATTAATGCTTTAAGTCATACAAACTTTTGTATAAACAAACATAAGTATTTTCACTTTAAGGATAAATAATAGAACTCAGGACAAACACATAACAACTTATCAGCTGTCATTTACGAACAGCTGTTTTTTTTGTGAATGTTACGCAAATCCACAGCTGCGCAGTCTCGCAATAATGCCGCGAACATTTGAATTCTTTTATTGTAGTTTAAAAACCAATTAGAAATTGTAGTCTTCTTTAAGTAAAAATAAATGAAAATTACTCTAAAACTTGAAGCTTGTATAATTACTTAAATATACTGCGGAATTGTAATATTCCTTCGGTAAAGAGTTTATTCAGCGGTACAACAACGACATCTGTAAAGTCCTTCACGGCCGCGAAACTTCAATTCATAATCAATAATATCAATACCTATAGAATATGAGCGATGTTCCTATAATACTTCAAGGATATAGTTAGAAATAAGTTAAGAGCAGAAACATGATTTGATTGCATAAAATATTAACTAACGATACTTATTCTAAATTTTGCTATCAATTAAATCATTTGAAAAAAATTTCTAACCATCATGTATAACTTTTCAACATTTGAAAGTTCCAGATTTTAGATTTTTTATAATTTCATACAATAGACAAACACAAATAGCAATTAATTACCAGTTTTTAAAAGTTTTTATACAATTTCTCACATTATTCCAGCCCCTCCGAATACACTCTAAACTCAATAAAAAAAAAAAAAAAAAATACCCTCCAATCTCGAATGTTTTCAGAACCTCCTCGTACCCGCTGACCCAGCAGCCGCCAGGATGTCGGTGTACGACGGATTCCGGCTGCCGGCGCCGTCCGAGTGCTCGATGCGGAGCAAGGCGCGCATCGACGCCCTCTTCGAGGACTCGCGCTCGGTGTGCAGCTCGGCGCTGGCCGCCGGCAACGGCTGCTGCGCGGCCCTCGGCCCCGAGGAGGCCGGCTGCTGCACCGACGAGGACCAGCGGCGCGTCAACAGCGCCGTCCAGGCCCGCATCGAGGCCATGTTCGCCTCCGTCGAGGCCGAGAGCGCCGTGCCCGGGGAGTGCGCCGCCGCCGTTTTACCGGTGAGTTACGGGTGACTTGGGGAGGAAGGGGGGAGTTTTAGGTGGCAAATTTAAAAGTAGCGGATATAAGTAGTCTTTGATAAACTAACATCTTTGCTTTAGTTATTTTGTAAATTTTGAGATGTACAATATTACACAGAATATGAGGGCTGACAATTGTTTAAATTAATTTTTTATGTGTCTATTTTACAAAAATTACATTAAAATAATAAACTATAATGATTCGATCTTAAGTAAGGTTTTTTCTGTATAGGTAAACAAAAATTGTCAATCATATAATTATAGCAATGTAAATTAAAATACTTAAATTGTCACATTTAGAGGACAATTATTATTGATTTATATTTATGCAATTTTCTTAGTTTAATAAAACTAAATCTTTTTTATAATATACTTTATGTATAGTCAATAAGTGTTTACGTCCAAATGCAGTAAATCAAGAGTAATTGAACAAAAATTTATACGAGATATGATGGCCTGCATCGATGACCGTGATTTTTAAAATATTTGAGAACTAACGGTTTCATATCGTTAATTAAAAATTAACCTCCTTGCACGCGTCTTGTAACTTTTTTCGTGAAAATACAAGCATAAAGAAAATATAAATTCGGACTTTGTAACGGTACTTAGAAAAGACTGTCAAACGAGTCGACCGAACGGTTTCCGAGTACTTCACGCATACATTTACTTTTGTAATTTTCAAGTATGCGGCTTAAGTAATCTATAAAAATATAAGTTTTTCAGAAGAGAACTCAAATTTGCATCAATAGAAACGCGTACAATTATTTTTATGGCACGTTAAGTAAATAGAAGAACATACAATAATAGTTTCCCGTTTCTTAAACATTTATTCTTCTTTACCGATTTAATTATTTACATCATTTGAAAAAATAAATAAAAGATTTACAAAGCAAATAAAGATGCCTCGTCAACCTCATTTAATATGTTGCAGTATTGCGCATGGCTAAATATTCAGTGGATAATTTTAATACAATGCTTGTTCAGACATTTCCTTTATGAAAATCAGATATTACTTTTTAATCAAAAGTTTCATACTATGTACACAACAAGTAAGAATTAATAAACAATATCAACGTTGTAACTGTGAACTGTAAATTTTTCTCATTTAATCGAATTTTTGAAAATAAAAATCTCAGAATACTTATCGTAGTGATTCCACCTCTACCCTGGTAGCAAGTTCCCGATAATATTGCTAGAATCTAGGTAGATTTTGACTTTCTAGCTAGATTTCGTAATAAATTCTCGCTAAAATTCCATAAGAATTTTCATACAAAGTAGATGAATTCTACCGATAATGTCGGTAGAACCGGATTATAAGTTTTAATAATTTTTT
>JAWWEO010018747.1:0-21512 GCA_035582975.1 Ormyrus labotus
TACATTTGTTGATTCATCAGAATTAACCAATCCATTTTCGGCTTCACTTTCCGCGATCACTTTTTTAATAGAGGAAAATGACCAGCCCGAGCCTTCGGCGAAGAACGGCAAAGACGCGCGGCAAAAGGCGCGTGGAAAAAAGGGCGAAGAATCTCTCACTTAATTAACGGCTCGCTTCCGTAGACGCGCTCTCGTAATTAACAGCGTGAACGAGCCGCTAAAAACGCGGCAACGTTCGGCCGCTTTGACAGCGAGGCTGCGCCGCTTTGAGGTCAGTCGGTCGGCCCAATCAGAAGCCCCCGCCGTCGCCGCCGCTGCCACTCGCGACAGGTTGTCATGCCGTTAACCGCGAGAATTTAATTAGGTGCTCTCTCTCTCTCCGTCTCTCTCGTCCGCCTCCCCGGCTTTCGATGTCGCGCGCTGCGTGGCTGCTCGAGACGCCAAGGAGGACGCGGGGACGCGCCTTTTGCTTCCATTCGTGAATCTCGTGCGAGGAATTCGAGACTTTGCCGGGGTGTGCCGGAAAAGGGGATTCATCGGATTTTTTGGCGGTGTATTTATTTACGAAGTTTTGGGGGTAGGATAGGCATCTAATCGTATAACATTGTGAGTCAAATGTCGATCGAAGCGCGACAATCGCATTAGAGAAAGCAGTGATATTGATTCGTTTTAATGCTCGGATTATAAAGCGCAGTATAGTTTTATCTACATCAGATCAGCGATAATAACACGCGAAAGCCTCGACGCGCGTAACTCGAACTTTTACTACTGATTCCTTTCCAATAAAAGGCTTTCAGCTGCACTTTGTCAATATTGATCGTTGGCATAAACACCGAGCTTTAGTATCGAAAGATAAAAACTAACGAAGTTTCAGTTTTAATAAATCGTACGTAAAACTCGCCAAACCGTCCCATCGCTAAATTGACGCGTTAAAAGCAAAGTCATGCAGAAAGGGCACGAGAAACTCGACGGAGAGACTCCCGCGCTCGGCGCGCGAATTACGCGGCCGACCTTCCGACGCGGATTCTTACCCGCTCGGGGGACTCGCGTCGAAAAGTTTCTCGCACTGTTCGGTAAACTTTCGACCGCGCGTTGCGCGTTGGGCATTATTTTCTCCTTTCGGCCTCCGCTGTTTTCCCTTTTTCTTCCCCCACCCGCCCGCGCCTCGTAATCAATGATGCAAGGCTCCGCGCGAGCTCTGCGCCCCGTGGGAAAATGAACCCTTTAGCGCGGTGGGAGAGAGAGAGCCTCTCGTAAATCACCGCTCGCGTAAACACATGACAAAGTGAGCGGCGACACGCGCGCGCGCTTGAAAGAGAAAAACGCGCGAGAGTAGGACGCGCGCGGAGAGAGAGAAGGAAGGTATCGATCATCGCCGCGCTGTCGCGAGCAAAAAAAAAAACAACGCGCCGACGAGCAATGACGGGGAAAGCGCGGGAGAGAGTGAAAAGAGAGAAGGGGGCCTTTGGGTTTTTGGAGCTTCGGGTGGTACGGATTAGTGGAATAGTGGATTAGGTGCGGAATTCGGTTGAAGAAGTAATAGGATTGGGGATGAGGGGAGATATATTTAATATTATTGATTAGCGGTTATTTATAGACAATAATATTTATTTATAATAATTTATTAATAATTGGGTATACATATGAAAGGGGATGAGTTAGTTGTGAAATTTTTTTTATATTGTACTTAATAAGATTAAGACAAAGTTTGGACTAAAAAAAAATTTTGTAATATAAATAAGGCTTGTTATTATTAGATACAAAAATGGTTAAACCTGAAAACAAGGTATAGTCAAGAGTCAAGGGATATTATTATTATTTTTTACATCACTGATAAAACAGCAATTAACTTTTACGTGCGTTTTTTAAATTCATTTTACATTTCGTGATATGATACATTTTTTTTTTAATTGTATAAGTAAAAGAAAATTTTATTTTAATAATAATCTACACGATCTTTGCTAGAAATGAATTAAAAAGTTTTGATTTTTAATAAAATGTAACAAAGAAGATATTTTATTACCTCCACGAACTAAACGAATTAAATTATTTCATTGTACACAGATCCAGACTGTTCTATATACGTACGCGATATACGTATTTCCCGTAAACTCGAAAGACAGATATTGAATTATTAGTGCATCGATATTTCACGAGTTTGGGTTGTAGTTCATTCTCGAATATAGGGAAATAGAATATACCGCGGATAATCTTTTAATGGCCGGAGAGTATTATCTTCGGTGAATTCTACAAATCTCTTGCAATTGTTTCTTGCATGAATAAGTAAATTACTCGCCTGCTTTACTGATACCAAACTAGATTTCCGTTCTAAAACAAAAAATAGCATCACCGCCCATACATTCAATTATTCAACTCGCAAAGAGAGCAAATAACGACCCTCCAATTTAAAGCTCACCTCCAATTTCCCGCCGCTCTCAATTAAACCCCGAGCAGCCGCCCTCGCTCCCGTCCGGAGCTGCTTAAAAATGCATCAATATGTCTCTGGAGCTGGCAGAGAATCATAAAAGGCGCCGGCGCTCGCGGCCGGGAAAAAAAAATGAGTCCCGACTGGAGATTAAGAGCCAAGATTGAAGAGGCGCAGGCAGCGGGGAAGACGGCAAGAAGTGCCGGGCGTATTTATGCCGGCCGTTAAAGCGGGCCGACGTCGTCGACCGGCCGAGGACGTTTACGGCGAGCGAGGATGGCCCCTCCGGCTTTACTGTGCAGCCCCCCCGAGGAAACGGCAGTAAAGTGTAGCGGCCGCGGGACGGAGCCTGCCTTTCTTCCCGCGGAGCTGCGCCGACGAGGGTTTTGCATGAGGAGAGGCTGCGGGAGAGGGATGCACCTTTTACAACGGATGTTGGAGGATTTTTCACGAGTTTTTAATTGGAAGCGAATGGCGCGGGACTTAAAATTTATGTAATAATTAATAATGATACCATAATTTTTCTGATTTGGTTTATAAAATAAGGACAGTATATCATACATATGATAATTATTTATTTGCGCAACCTGTGATGTACACTTGACAGTATCAACTAACAGAGTAAATTGTTTTCTATTAAGCATGTTTATGCATTATACATAAACGAATATGAATATCGACAACATTAGATCGTTTTTTTTCTTCGAAAAATCAAGCCTCGCGCATAAATGAAAGTCAAGAAGATGCGATAGAGGAGGTATTACCAAATAAATAAGAGTAGAACATCAAAATCCCTCGTTATTTATGCATGAAACTTAGAGTGATTTAAGGGGTAAAGTAATGCTCCAAACTGGCGTTCAAGAATTTTATGGCGATACGATTTTATACCGAGGATAAGGATAAAATTTTTTGCTTATGTTTTAAAGTTTAGTTTTAAAATCAGAGTTTACTTTATTGTACGTCAATACAGAAGTTTCGCATCAGCAATATTAATTAATTCCACTAGTATATTTTTGCACATTTACATTTTTATGAATATTCCGTGGATTGCGATAAAACACCACCCTTCGATGCAAATGGAAAAATTGTATTCTTTGACGAAAACTGAATTCAGTCTCTCTTTTTTCCAAGTTTATTCTTTGTTACGTTCGCCAGGGTATGAAAATTTTACGGCCTTATGTATATGAGAATAATCTGGAATCGGCTAACGTAAAATCCAACGGTTTATATTTATGCAGACGATTCTTGGCAGCTTATTTACTTTAATAAGTTCTGAAAATTTAAATTTTTATAACGGAATAAAGCAAGTATTCGTACAAAATATAAAGGGATTTTATTACCTCCAGCGTGACCGACTCATACGTATTTCACACCCGTAGAAAATCCTTTCAATTTAGAATTAACGTAGAGCCGCGCGGATCAGCCGAAAATAACACCTTCGACAACTTCGAAAATACTGCCCCTCCTCTCTGTCTCTAATTCCAGTTCGCATCGAAACACCGATAAGCAGCTTACGCAACGCGTCCATTGAAAGGTTGTAAATGAAATATAAGGCTTACATCATTAAATTTTTCATTTAAACCCCGGCAAAGACGCTGTACTACGCGCGGTGTTTTATAAAAAGAACTTTATTAACACAACGGGTAAAAAGGCGGAGGAGCCAGGCGAGGCGTTATAATGAAAATTGATCGGCGTCTCCGTGTCACGTGCCCTCCCTCCCTCCTCCCCCTCCCCCCCTTCCTCCTCGCCCTTACGGCTGCTGCAAACGGGAACGCGTTCGCGTTATCACTCGCGGAGCAAGACCGAAGGAGGCTGCGTGCACGTATGCGCGTGTGTGTGTGTGTGTACGAAGGAGTTTTTAACCGAGATCGGGATTTCGCGGAAATTTTTACAGAGGCCGGGAAAAAATCGCTCGCGTTGCTGAACGATCAACGACTAATTTTCGCGAATGGCTATTGGATTTTACAGCGAAATTTTGTAAGCTGGCTGAAAAACAGGCTTTGGGGAGGGGTGGCGGGAGGTTGGTTATGCATTTTTGAGCGAAAGTAGGGAGGCGTCTGCGCTGCTCCGGAGTCGCGGTTTATTTATTAGGTTTATTGATTTTTATAGTTTTTTTTTTTTAGTATTTTTAATTAACCTGGATTTGCGCGATGAGTATCGTTTTGTTTTTAATCCTAACCTGTGTATGGATAAATGTGTCGGGGATATTAACTTGTGAATAGCTGATGAGTAAGAAAATAATTGAAAACTGTCCGTTATGCAGCCATAAGAGTTTGATTGCTAATGAAATGATATTTAAAGTTTTAATTAAAGCTTTTAGCATTCGGTTCGTTGGGGAATTATAAAAATTTATAATAATGAATTTTAAAAAAACTCTGAATTTACAAAATAAGGTTTAGAAGTAGTTTTACGCAACGACCTTAGATTTACAGTAATTATTCAGCCAACATGCATGCACAAGTCTCCTCGTTGAAGATATTAAAAGTCTGAAGTGTTCAAGAGAACGCTCGAAAGAGGCCGAGAGCAAAGAGGGGAAAAAGAACGAAACGCGAGGGAAACAAAGACACGGATTAAGTCGTTTTCCGGCACGACGCGTCGTCGTACTCTGGATTAGGTCTTCTGAATCTTTTGGTAGGGACCGGCGGTGTGTGTATATATATGGGCGCGGACGATCGATGAGGATTGTCTTCGAGCTTCTGGAACCTTTTCCGACCACTTTCTCACTTAAAATCTGGGGTACTTCCTCTTAGGGGTTAGTTCTTGGGCACTTCTTTAGGTGATTTTGATCTAAGAATTTGTGGTAATGATTCTTGGATCTTATCTCATCTCGAATTTGTTGGAGGACTTTAATTTACATCTTATGCAGATTAGCGGCAACAGTTTTTCGAAATTTTTTTTACCTTATTATTAATTAGTTTTCGACAAAATTATACTAAAAATAATGAATTTTTCGATAGACTTCTTGATTATTCCTAAAATAAATTGCAAATCAAATCCAATTTTTAATTTATTACAACTTTATACTTGTACTGACAAGTCTAAACAAAATGAAATCTCAACTTGAAAGACGAAAGCAAATCGTATCAAGAAAATTAAATTTAAAATACGGCGAAAGCAGTAGTAAGGTTTCGATTAATATCCTAAATGATCGCGATTGCCATCTTACGAATTCCTACGGAGAAAGACTCGTCAAGCGAGAGCCCAAAAAAGACCCGTCGGAGGGATCAATTTCAGTTCTTTTCTATACCTGCCCTTCTTAGGATTCAGACAACTCGCGGCTGCCGGATGAGGTGGGAAGAAGAAAAAGAAAACGGAATACTCGCGCAGCGAGAGAAATTTCAAGCAGAGCTTCTCCATATGCAAATGCGATAAATATATATAGGTATGCGCAGCGCGGCAGCTATTATAATTCGTTAACGCAAATCCGGAGAGCTCGGTTTTTCCAAGGCTTCTCCCTCGGAGCGAGAAACCGGGCGAGTTCGTTAAAGCCGAGTCCTCCCTTTCACAAAAGTTTACTCGGATGTTTGAATGAATCGCTCGCACACTTTCAAGTTCATTCAATGGGGACGAGCGATAAGCGCATTTAATATTCGCTTTTACTCAGTATTTTAGGGGCACTACAAGTGACGGGATCTTAAAGTTTTGTACTGCCGCCGACTGTTTTTAATAATTTTAAGCTTTTATTTTATTCAGCTGTATAGTAATTTTGAAAACGTTAAATTTATGCCGCCTTGTTCTTGAATTCGAAGAAGATGTAAAAACAGTTGTTAAAAAATATTCAACGATACGAGAATATCTTTCGGAAATTTCAAATTTTATGATACCATAAATTATATTCCCTTAGAAGAATTTTAAAAGTGTCTCTTAAACTTATTTCCACATTTAATCCAAAATTATTTAAACAAATGTTCTCACTCGTTTGTCCTGCCAAGTTGAAAACTTGCGAAAACCATTGTAACACTTAACAAAGCGACTCGATCTTTATAAAATCGTTCCTTAAAGTCTAACATTGAAACAAAGTTGGCGATTACGATAAAGTTCTTTCTTATGATTCTCCGATGCAAACGACGCTTTAATGCAAAGGATGTAAAAGATTCAAGGCTCGCGTAAGAAAGTAATTAAATGTGCCCCTGACAAAGCCTGGGTCCAACTTTTCTCGTGAGAGAACAAATGACAGTAATCAAGATTTCGAAAGTTCAATTCGGCAGAACCGGAAAACCGGCGCCGAAGTATACTTTCAATGTAAACTCATTTTCCGGTAAGTAATTTACCATATCGTTGCTCTCTCTCTCTCTCTCTCTTTCTCAAATTTCCGAACTTACTTTCTGAATTCGTATCCGCTGATCTTATTGAATTTCAGTTACCAAAAGATTTGCTTTTCTAATACTTTATTTCACTTTGGATAAATTTACGAGAAATTTTTTCTTCAAACCTGCTTTTCGGGGAAAAATAAAGCGCAATAGCGAGGCTAAAGGTGAAATACGGAGATAAAAATTTATTTTAAGTGTTCGCGTTGCATTGCGACGGGGAAATGCGATTTTTGAGATTAACGTGAGAAATGTGATATTCGCACTGAAAATACCGCAACATGTTTCCTCAATAATTTCCTCGCGTCGAACAGTTATGCGTTTAGTTTACCTCGTTGCCAAATTCATTTTGCTTTTGACGGTCCATTCATTCCAATGAATAAATTTTCATCCCATATTTAGCTGTCCATAAAAGGAATCTACATATCGTTTCATTGAAGTTATTAGTAATTTTAATTTGAAACTGATTAGGAAGCCATTTGACTTCACGTCAAAAATAAATTACATTATGCTCCGCCTCTTGGTGATCGATTTTAATTAAACTATAGGAAAGTGGCTTAATTATATACAGCTAACAAATTTAAGCGAAGCTTATTTACGCTGGAACAGAAGCGCTGCATTAAAGTTAAATTAACTTAATACTTAACGTATTTTGTAACGTATATTTAAAAATAATTTGAAATCTATTAAAATTGAAAATACAGAATCATATATGTATCTAAATGACACAATAAACACCATCACTTTTTTGTATACTCGTCTTTTACACACAAATCAATAATTCTCTGAACGCTTCGAAATATTTTTAAACCAAGATTATTATACGTATCCGATAACTCGAACAGTTTCTTAGCTCCATCTTCCACAAACCAATCATAGCCGCGCAAGCAAACTCCAACATTCCAAAGCATAAAACAATCAAAAGCAGACAGAGCCGAAAACCTCAGAGGCGCGCAACTCGCTCCGGCGACTCGCAATTCCCCCCCGCGAGCGATAATCAAGACTCGCGTAGGGTTTTGCGGATTAAAGTCCAACGGTCTCTCCGAACTTGCAGAATTTAGTGACTCTCCCCTCTCGCCTAAATCGATATGTTCCATCGCCGAGCGACGAACCGAAGGCCCCCCTCCTCCTCCGTCCGGGGAAGGAACACGGCGCACTTGCCGAACTCATCGCGCGTTAATCCGGACGCAAGTTTACTCGGCCGCGCGAGATTTCGGGCGGAACCGGGGGGGGCGACACCGCGAGGTGCCACCGCGTTCGACCCTCTGCGACTGCAGATTTTCGCCGCTAATGCAGCTGTAATCCATGCAAGTGTTAAGGATAATTAAACGTCAAGGCTAGATGTTTAATTAAGAAACTCGTTACGAACGTACCGAGAGAGACTGAAAATTACGAAGCTTACGATTTCCGTCGCCGATGTTTATGCCAAAACAAACAAGTATCGTCGCCGGAATCGCGCTCGAGTCCCAAACTCGGAAACGAGCCGAGTTCGAATTCAAGCACGCAGTTATCGACAGAACACCATTACGTACATCCAACCGAATTTCACTCCCCCGCGTCCGTCAACTCGACGAAAACCGCCCCGGGGCACACATCCTTCAGTGTACGACACTCGGCGGCGCCGCGTTAATTTACCCCCGCCGATCCACACCCCCGGAAGCCAACTTTTATTCGATACATCCGAGAGCTGCGGCTCGAACTTTTCGGCGGTGATTGTTTATATCCAGCCGGAGGTGAAAACCGGGATTCCTCGTTAATGTAACATTTCCGGTGGCTTCGAGGATCGCCTCCATTTCCGAGGCGGCGACAATCGGGCCGCTGATATTGCAGGCAGCTATGAATACGTATGCATGCGCGCGCAAGTTCGCCGAGCTTCGTTTAATTAACAGCTGCGAAGTGCGGCTTATAAATAAATGAGGCCGAATTTACGACGCTAATTATATGGGGGATATGCCGATACGCGCAGCCTGCTGCGGGGTAAACTGTAAACTCGCTCGAATGTTTGGTAACTAATTAATTGTAGGAGTTACGCGCGGATGGAGGTAAATGACGCGGGTCAACGCGAAAAACGCCTCTTTGTTACGATGAATGGGGTAAATCGACGAGGAATGACGTATGTCTTTGTTATATATAGCGGATAATGAAAGCGTGATTGTTGGAGCTGAATTAGAGGAGGCTGAATCTGTTCTGATGATGATCGCCAATGATTTGGAAGCGACTTTCGTAATTTATTACATAAGATACTATTTATTTAACAAAATTCAACGATTGCAAAAGTTTCAAAATAAATTTATTTATTAACATTGTAAGCATTACTGTATTTTTATAAACAAAGCGCAAATTACTTATTTCAATTATCAACTTTGCGTAATTATGTAACTCTAAACCATAACGTTCTAATCACGCGATTACCCACTACTTTTAATGCCGCCTCCGCACCCGACAAGCATTCACTCGAAAAGAGAGCAACTGTAATCTCGCACATTACACCAAGGAAGATAAATATAAGAACTAAACGCGGAAGCTAAAACCATCTGGGCTATAGGGGGACGAAATTGTGCTCCGGATCTCCTTTGAAGGCAGCAGTAAAGGAGTCGCGCGCGGGGCTTATTAGTTGTCTAGGCGCTCTGGGGGAGGGGGGATTCAGGCGAGACAAGTAGCGCGAGTCTGCGCTGCGTCAGGCGCCTGCTTCTCCCCCCCCCCCTCGCATATACACTTGAACTCGTTCGTATCGCGCGGCTCTCGCACACACGTGCTCGCGAAGAGTCGTTCGCTTTATAATTCCCACTCGGCTAAAGTCCGATTAAGAGCCCACTCGACTGCCTGCACGCACTCGATGTATATACAGAAAGTTGCCTAATGCAATTTTCTTTACGCGGACCGGGCCAACTTCGGGGCTGTAACTCCTATTGCCGCCGTGTTTTACAAGTTTACCCAGAGGTGGGGAGGGGGGAACTTCGAAGGGATCGCTTTACTATCCCAGTTTTGATTTAGTGCGATAGTTCGAAGTATTGTTTGCGGAGTGGAAAAATCGGTGTTGCAGCTGATGCGTTTTTTCTGTCTTCGCAGTGCGGCGATTTTGAGATTGTTTTGATGATTTTTTTTTGCGTCTCGCAAACATTGTTTTCATTTTTAGGAATGTCAAAAGATGAAAAATGGAAGGAAAATTTTGAAAAATCCTTTACGAAGCGCTAATATTTCCCGGCGGAACGAGTCAGGCGCATTAAAGAAATGCTTAAAAAAAAATTAAGTTTCCTTAATAAATCATGCGCGCGGAAGATTCACGACGCATCGTAAAGAGAAAAGTAATTAGTTAAACGACGGAGCAATAAAAATCAGTCGGCGAAGGCGCAGCGGGGAACTTAAATGGACGCGAGGAATGATCAGAGAGCCCCGATCGGCTTGCGACGTAATATTTCTTCGACGACTTATCGAAATTGTAACCGATAAAAAAGTAGTTATTATGTTAACTGTAAAGAATGTACCGGTCGCGGAAAATTTTTTATTGGATACTTCACTGGTGGCTATTGGTAAATTTTAATTTGCTAAGGGCTCGTAAGAAGAGAAATTAAGATTCTTATTGTTGATTAAGGTTCTTGACTGAAATTAAGATTGTTTTTGTTGATTAATCTTTTTTTGAACTGAAATGAATTGTTTTATTTAATTGGCAATGTTTTCTGTGTATTTGAAGTAGATTAAAATGCATAATTAAAATATTATTTTACTTAATGACTTGTTCATTAAGTTTTTAATTACACTTTACGTAGGTATATACTCAGCTAAAAGACACACGAACGACGTTTTCATTAACCTAAAATAGTGTAATTACGCAAGAACAATTGCGATATTAAAAACTCGTATACTTTTCATTTTCATACACGAAAAAGATGTAATGTTTTACAAGCTAAAACTTGACAATAAATTAGTAAAAGGTACATCGAGGATTTCAATCTTGATTTATATCTCCAAACGTTTTCGTTCTTACGAGTCCATTAATTAGGAGAATACTTAAGATATTAATCAAAAGTACATGTACATAAATTGAAACCTTCACCAAAGATTTATTTTTTCGATTCGAAAAAATTATTCATACATAAAATACATTTACAATTACTCCAAATATTAAATAGCGTACAATTTACAATATTGAACTTGCAAAACGTCCAAAGCGCGGTTCAATAATTCCACACAACAAACGCGAGCTCGCAGCAATAAACGGAAAATCGTTCAACGAAGCACACTCCATATAACCAAACAAAAACCGGGCGCCCAGAGGGAAGAAAAAAGATAAAAGCAAAGAGCGCGTCGGCGGCGGCGGCGTAGGTGACGCGGGGCATATCAAGGTACGCGAGTTTTTAACAGTTTTATTTAACGTTCCGTGGCTAACAGGACGCGCGCCCGGCTCGGGGTTATAAATTCAGCGGCGGAGCCGTTATGGAAAAATTACGGCGCTAACTGCGAGCGCGGCGCCGTTCGTCGTTGGGCTGCGTTAACTTTCGATGGGCCGCTTTTTCAAATTCCTTTCACCCCCACAGCTCCCTCCGACGAATTGCGCGATCATCCGCTGCGCTTTATTCGAGGAGTGTTATTAGTCGGAGGCTTTTTTAATTTGGATAAAATATTTCTGAGAGATCTGTTTGCGCGGGAGAGAATTGCTTTTTGAGGAGGATTGGAGTAATTTTAAATTATCATTTAAATGGTTATCTTTGCTGCTTTTTAGGGCACCGTTTGAAGGCACGCTAAAAGTTATTGCGATAAAATGTTTTATCGCTTAAAGAATTTCTAAGATTCATTATATTTTATCTGAGACGTTAAACCGTTGACTGAAAGTTTCCTGGCTATATTTCTTAATTATCGCGAGTCATAAATTTATTAATCATGCAATGATCTTAATTCTTTTGAATAATTACGTACGAGGATCAGTTAGGCAACAAGTGCGGAATTTTCGCTCACCTGAAACAGAAATGAATGGCACGTATTAATTAAATGACTAAGTAAATGGTAAATATTTATTATAATAAATGTAAAAAACACAATATAAAAAAACAATTTTGAAGATGACTGTTATGTTTAATCCGGCAGATACATTTTTCTATAATCCTATCGGTTTTTCTGCTCTTGAAACACGAGCAATCGGGCGGCGCAGTTTGAAATTCATTCTTCATGCCTTAGTGATGTATACTGCAATTTTTCACAAGTGAACTACAGAGTGAAATTTGATTCTGAAAAAAAACTTTTTACTTCCACACAGTGTAAATGTATTACTAAGCTTTTTAGAGTCAGATACCTTGCAAATTATAGCTCTTGTTTATGAGCTTAATTTTTCTCAATTAAACATTGAATTGTCAAGGAAAAACAATGTAATCTGAATAAAAAAAATTTAAGTGGAAAAAAGATTTAAACAGCTGTTTAAGTACTCTGGTTTTAGTTTTATTTATATTAAAGTTTCTATGATTAGCACTAATGCAATATAAAATTTATGAATATATTTATTTAAAAATTATAAGCAATTCTCGCGAATTTAAAATAAAAATATTTACTTGAGATACTTACATTTTAAAATCTTTCTTAATTTGATTTTAAAATCATATTTATTTTGAATCGAGAAAGAAGATAGACTTCTGATTTCGATTCATATTTCTCAGAAGCAGGTAATCTAACTTTCATTTCAAATGCAAATTTATAAAATTGTAATAAATGGTTTACTAGGCTGCATGGCCCAGAAGACGTAAAACTAGAAAACGTACTACGTCATGTCGAACTTTTGGGAACGGAAAAAATGTACGAACCGGAATAAAAACGTAAAATGAAAATATGTATATATCTGAAGCTGAAACTTTCATCAAATCTGAAGCAAGATGAAAGGTCGTATCAAAAATATGTCAAAAGAATCTTGTTAAAGAAAAACAATACAGGAAGAATTTTAAAATTATAAATCAATATTTTCTACGGGCTACAAAACCATATCAAACTAAACTTAACAATTCCCTCAAAATTGAAATTCAAAGTTTCAAATTTAAAAGTCAAAGTTTCAAATTAACAAAAAATTCGCAACAAAATTTAAAAGCGAGAAATAAATCGTTCTAACGCGAAGTAAATAAATTTAAAGTCCCACCATTTTCGAACCATTCGATGAATCAAAACTGTACCCCTGCTCCCTGTTTCTGAACAATTTACGAACTCTGCAACACACTCAGACTTCCTTCCCAACTACTTCCTGCAACCCACACGGGACGCGTGTCGCGGAGATATGAAGCTCATAAACAGCCGGACAACGTGAACGTGAGAAAAAAACCGCCGAGGAGAAGAGGAAAGAATGACACGGGGAGCAAGGCACGAGAGAGTTGAAAAAATGTAGGTGAAGGAAGATCGAAAAAGTTGTTTCCTCGGCAATTTCAGAGGCTGCCTGCCCTCCCCGCCCGGAAATATCGACATCCTGTCCGGTCCAGACCAACGGGTATAAAGGGAAGAGAGAAAGAAACAGAAACGTCCTAACAATACGTTATACGTGTATATCCTCGACTCTCTTGCGAACCTAGTTAGACTCTGGCAGCCCTTAGCGAGCACCCCTTTGCCGACGGAGGGCCTCTCATGCGGAAGTAGGGGAACGGCGCTGATTCTTTATTAGTCGGTGAAAGTTTCGAGAGGGAATCTAAGGGCGGATTAGCGTGGATGGTGCGAAACTGGCGAATCGAAATGGGTCGTAAAGTGGGGGCTACATGGGGTGTATGAAGATTTCGACGAAACTTTTCTAATTGAATCGGTCGTATGAATGTTTACCGTAGGAGAGGAATATTTGGCGATCTATTTATTATTTTACGTACGTTTTCTCGCAGATTTTAGTACTTTTTTTATTTCGCAAATAATTTTCGATGATTACGATTTTTCGATCAATATTTCAAGTTAATACTTCACCAGAAATCTCGGCAAGAAAGATCGAAGGTTTTTAAAGCATCTTCTTTCGTCCATAGAATAACGATACGTCACTTTATTTCACGTCCGTGATGGATGAGACAATGCTCGAAGCCTCTCCTCATTTTTCATCCCCCTCGGGAGGGAGAAAAACCTATGCACTTCTGTCATACTTGCGATCCAATACCTTCTCTGTACTTTTCAACGATTATTTTCAGGTTTGACTTTCGGTCTAACATTTACTTGATCAACGATCTATCATCTTGCTCCTAACAATTTCGAACTGTGAATTATTCATGCCGTTGAGAAGCGAAATGAATCATTGTTCGTGCATCCCAATATCGGTAAGGTGCAAACCGTATTGCCGATGACAATGATCATTTATCAAGCGAACAGAATAGCCCCGTCCCAATGTAACCTCTTAACTGGATTTGATCTTATTGATCTTCAAAGTTGTCCAGATCTTGCATTAGACAGCGTCCTCTATTGTTAGTAAATTAATCCTTGGGAACCTGCACGAGTATTGGGGATATCTAAATTTCTATCTTTATCGGAGTTCTCAAATACTGTCTTATCTTCGTTACTTTCCATAATCTACCTTTCGAAACTTTCCAAGTGCGCAGTACTACCCTGTAAGTGCTGATCAAACATTAGATAATACTTTCAATCTAAATCTCAATTATTTTTTAGAGTACTTTCAATGCCGCGAGTACTTGCAAGTACAAATCCACCGCTACATTTAACCTTCAGCTCAAAGTTACAACGATTCAGCGCGAATCTCTTTACCTCCCGAGCAACTGCGTCCGTCACGGCTTCTATCTCCTCCCCGACAAATTCAAGTTCAGTCAAGGAGCTTTTTCTTTCTCCAGAAGCAGGATCCATCCAAACGGGCCCAACCCCCTTTTCCACTACTTGGCCTCGCTGAAAAGCAGAAACAAAGGGAGTAAAGAGCCGGAACGCGAAATGCATCAGGCGCGTCTTTTTCCCGGCGTATAAATCGAAGCGCAGATACACGGGAATTTATGTGTGCCAAATTCCGCGTGCATGCATTTTGCATGCTCGCTTTCTCTCTCACTCTCTTTCCCTCTTTCGGTACACAAAGACGGAGAGCGAACTTTTAAGCGCGAAGAACGAAGCCCTGATTTCGCTTTCTTCGCAGACAGAACGATTGAATTTCTTTTATCGTGGCCGAGTTCGAGTGGAATTGAACGTGGACTGAAATTGATATTTTTCATGTGCTCTTTAAAGATTACGATTTATTTTCAGTGCGTTTTTTTAGTGGCTGATAGAAATCGATTGTTGGCTGGCTGGAAAAGCCTGAATGGATGTGATCATTTCGCAATTATTTCGTTGTTTTGTGATATTAATTTTGAATTTAGAAGATGCAGAAGACTGGAACTCTCTGAATGAGGTCAGTCTTTAAAATATTTATGAAAAAACGTCGGATATCAAATTTTCTTTGAAACAGGGCATTTTATAAAATATATACTCATCTTTTGAAAACTGAAAAATTTTCTCAAAGGAAGTAAGTTCATTTCGGTTGCTAAAATTTGATTATCGAAAAATTTATTAAGACTCCAGAATTTTTAATACACTTGTGCCGATTTTTTACCACTAAATACCGGAAATATATACATCACGTCTCCAACAAAATAGGAGGCATGTAATTTTCCTCTTTCGCTAAAGGCAGATAAGGAAGAGAAAGAGGAAACTCGTTCCCTCGTGAGCTGCTAAGGAGAAATAAATCAAAATAAATAGCACTTTAGAAAATTTTAATGTAATATGAATTTGAAAAATGCCGGTTTTTATTGAAGTATTTTTCGGGAATTTATTCATATATTCATATTGATAAGAAAACAGCGATTATGTTACTCTTTTCCGAAAATTTATACGGTGTAAGCTCGAATTTATAAAGTTGGAATATCCGAACGGTTTAGAATCATTCTTCATTTTTTACAAGTATTGCGTGCTTTCGCATTTAAAATACCCCAATAAAGCGTTTGAAAAATTCATAAAACTTTTTACGTAAAGTGTTAAAAAAAAAATAACCAAAATTCATGAAAATTTTAGATAAAAGCACGAGTTTCAAAGTGAAACTAAAAAGGAAAATATCAGGGCAAAGGAAATATTGGTACATATTCTCTTCGAACTACCAAATTCTAGGCAATTCAACCCCAACAATAAATAATTTGAACGCCGTTCTCGATAAATCCATAAACTGCGTCATCCACCAACCAGCGTCTTTCTTCGTCCTCTAAGCACCTTCAAAGCCGCACTTAATCACTTCAATAAACATCAGTTTCCGGTGCATTAAGCAGCGGCTGGCCAACAATATCCCTCTCCCGGCATCACCCGAAATGCGCAGGCACTCGCGGCCAAGGATCCCGGCGAATACGCACACCCGCCCTGGGAAGATATCGCTCGAGCGTATTGCGCATCGAGGCGCCTGTAGGCGTCGCCGTCCCTTTGCCTGGTTACACTACGTGCTCACGCATCTCGCGTGCAGTCGGTCGGCTTTGTGCATTGCGTGCCGCGGGCCGTTTGCGCGACGCGATTTGTCAGGATCCTTTTTTCTTTGCAGACGCGAGTTTCGGACGAGTGAGCGATGGTGATGATGATGATGATGATGATGATGATGATGATTTCGCAGCGAGGGATGGGGGTTAATGGATAATTTCGCGGATTGCGAGTAAACGGGCGAATTTTTTTTTGCGACAACCGACAGGAAATGTTCTGGCGGCGGGAATTAAGGGAAGAAACAGCTGCAGGGTTTTGATGATGAAGTCGACATTTATACTCAAAGCCCTATTTAATTTGAAAAGTTAATACGGATATCTGGACTCGATGATTTGGTGCGTTCGGTTGGTGTAATCCCTTTTAATTGGAAATAAGTTGTGATTTTTTAAAATTCAATTCTACTTTTACAGTAAAATAAATATATATTTTATCAATATGGTTTATCAAACAGAAATCGGATTTTCGGCTTTATCCAAAGCATAATTCGTCCATTTAATCCTTATTTTATTAATTACATTTCTCATTTCCGTAAAATTGAAACATAAAAAGGCTTTAAAATGGCATAATAGAATTTAAAAATTCGGAATATTCGCCATGTTTTTCATTTCATTTAAATAGGGTTTAACAACGGCTTAAATTAAAGCGAATTCTTTGTATGTGCCATTATTAGCCCGTTTTCACGAAAATTCTAGTACATTTTAATGGAATTCCCCTCCAAATACCCTATACCAAAATTTTCAAGCTCTCATCGCGACCCTCAACATCGACATCCAGTGTGCGTTTAACAAGCAAAAACTCAGCCGTCAAATTCTTCCAGCCGGCAGCAAACTAAAACGAAAGCGCCACTTCCCCCCGCGAATCCAATTAAAAACGAAAGCTCTTCACCCCGTCCGCTCGAACATTAACCACACTCCCTTAAGAAAAAAAAAATCCTCGCTTTACACCTCCGGGCCGTAACACTTCCTTAGAGAATTTCCGCGGCACACACAGACACACACACTCTCGTCCAGCCGAACTACTCCTTTACTCGGGCTCGTCGTCGCTCCGCGCTGCGGGGCATATATGCACTTTGCGTATAATCGTGTGTTCGCGCGATCGCCTGGCAAATGGCTGTGCAGACGTAAAGGAGAGAGAGAGAGAGAGAGAGAGAGAGAGAGAGAGAGAGGAGGGCAGGCGTGCGTGTAACGCCGGCATATCGGGCCGCCTTCTCGCCGCCCCTCGCTCGATATTAAGGCGAGAGAGCGACGATGATGGCTTTGTCCGGGCGCGGGAGGGGGAGGCTCGACGACCTCCTGCATTTACGGGTCGGAGTAGCCGGCGTAAAAAAGACCCAGGAAATTGTACGCTTTATTAGCCGAGGTTGACATTGCCGCTGCGCCGCGCGGTGGAGAGGATGGGCGATTTGGGTGTCGATCTTTTGCGGGGGGGGGGGGGGGAGGCTGATGGTTTGCGGAGTTGATGGGCTGTCCTAATTTATGAAATTAAGATTATTACGTAATTGTTATTTTAATGAGTGTTTGTAATTATAATATTTGATAATCAAATAAATGGTAATAATCTCGTATTTTCAGTTTAAATTAAATTTAATGAAAATGTATTTGCCATTTATCAATATTATTCAATACCGGGTAATTCACAAAGCATTCAACTTGAAAGCGCAAGAAAATATCGGTGTTTCTGTTTGCAAATTCTTGATAATGAATAATTGTAGTCAATACTTTTATTTCTCTCATATTTTCGACTTAAATTATTAGATTCATTTTTCAACATCGAAACTAGAATGGCACTGCTATTAAAAAAAGGCAGATCTCCCCATAGTTATTCTCCTAGAAAACTTCAAATGACACTTGAAATCTCTTTCCC
This sequence comes from Ormyrus labotus, assembly GCA_035582975.1. Classification (NCBI taxonomy): domain Eukaryota; kingdom Metazoa; phylum Arthropoda; class Insecta; order Hymenoptera; family Ormyridae; genus Ormyrus; species Ormyrus labotus. Next base: position 18,025 of record JAWWEO010018747.1, read on the forward strand.
GGATCCCAGAAAAGAATATCTAACTTATATCCGGCTTTAGCTGTTATCCATTCTTTCAAGGCTTCATTACAGCGGTACCGAAAAAGAATTTATAACAAAAGGACGTCAGGAGGAGAATAAAATAAATAGAACACGAAGGAAAAGCCATAAAGTAAGGGAGACTGACAACAAAAAGATCCCGGAAAAATGCTGATTTCATTTATTTGATTTATACGCGCTCGCGCATTAGACGATATATCCCCCGGAGAATTTCCGCGGAAACGAAAGGAAGTAGCGACTCTCTCTCTCTCTCTCCCAGGCTAAATAAAGATAACGACGGCGAATGACAAAAAGCCGGGCCGGGCCGGGCTAACCGAGACGTAAAACGACCGAAACCGAAGGAGGGACTGTGGGAAGAGGAAAAATCGACGCCGCGTAACGAAGCGTAAGCCCGGAACAACCGGCTTCCTTCCGTAATTGGACTTTCGCGAACGAGACGCACAACCGCTCCCCCACCGACGGGGAACGGTAAGCTGCCGCGTTGCTCGCATACCGAGGACCGGCGCGAATATTCCTCGCTCCGCGAGCTTTTGCGAGCTTGGAATCTCGAAGGACGATTTCGAGCGCGAGTAAGAAGCCTGCGATTGCGAAATGTTTTTATATATGTTATATAGAGGTTTGGTTACTCCGGCTTGAGGATGAGAATAAAAGAAGAGTGAATGCGGGGAAAAATGTTTAAAGTGCTTTCTGTTTTATTTACTAATTTTATACTTATATATTTGATCTGACTAAAATCGAAACTTTACAGTTACTAAAATTGCATTGATTTTTAAATCATCCAATTGCTGTTTCAGAATTACACAAGCGTCCGCCGAGCACATTTAATATCTGACGAAAAGGTGCATCAAGCTCAAAGGAAAAATTTTATCCGCCTTGAAAGCTTTATTACTGCAATAACGTAAAATTTGCGCGTTATTAAGTAATAAACAGAGGCGAGGTAATGCAGTCTTAAATTAAATGAAACAAAAATGAAATATTGCACTCTTGAATTTCAAGTAAATTATTCGAGAGTATCCCTCGGAGAGGAATTTATGATAACATTCTGCGTGTTCGTAAAGGTAAGCCTCAGTTTAAACGTGCACAAAGACTCGAACACAAAGAACAGTCGGACTTAACCAAATTTATCATAATACTGTGGAAACGCTCGGTGCATTTTCCCGGTTTAAAGTTACGTAAAGAGATGGGCAACTTATTACAACCTCATTGCGAAACGACAAGTTGGTTTTTACGCAAAGAAAACAATAAAAAAATCTAGTGAAAAGAAACTGTTAACGCAAGATTGGCTTAAAACGCAATTTTTTCAGATTAGTTAGCTAGAGGCGATTAGCCGAAAACCTTTTCAAATGACTAGAACGAAAGTGAACTTTTTTGGTGCAACAACAAAAGGAAGCGAAAAAACAATCGAAAACGAAAAACAAATTCCAGTCAATTTAGAAACCGGAGAAATAACTTTTTTCGGCGAATGCTCGCATTGTTATTCGACGGCACAAAAAATGCCAGGCCGAAAGTGCGAGTGGACTAATCCGAGAGCATATGTTATATTCGACGCGGGTATTATATCCCGGGGGCTTAGAAATACAATGAAAACTGAACGCGACGACGAAACGGCAAAATAAAATCTAGGCGCACGACGAAAATTTTTTAAAATTTTCGAAACTCCACGCGGCGGTTTCTTAAAAAAATAGGACTGTAGGATTCTTACATTGGCAGTTGCATTAAGTGGTTTTCAAAATGAAGTATCAATTAAAAGCTATTAATTCAATCCTCAAACGCTGCTTCAATTGAAAGCGTCGATAAAAAATTCAGTCCCTCCGCATGAAAATTTCAATACCCCAAACTTTATCGATTAAAGAAGCACATAATACCCGGGGCCCTCCTAAACGCAGCTGAAAAATTCAACAGCACCCCGGTGCTCAATCCTGAGTCGCGACGCCTCGTGCGGGGAGGGGGAAGTCCATTAAAATTCACCCGCCGCCCTCTTGACTCATTTCGAGTGCCTCGGCGCCGTTTTCGAAAATTCAAGACGCCGCACGCACGTCTCTCTCTCTTTCGCTGATCTGTGCAAAAGCCTGGCGCCGAGAGCCAACTGTTGCGCGCGCCGGGGGAATTAGGGCTGTTTTCGAGAGCGCAGCCTACTTTCCTTCTCGGTCTCGGGGTTTATGTGCGAGTCTAAGCGCTCGCGGCGGCGTTCATCCCGCCTCGGTTTTCTTGGCTCTCGGCTGGCTGCTTTCGCCGCCGCGCGAAGCTCCACCTGAGGTATGCCGCTGGCATAAAGGATGAGCGGAACGTCGGGGCGGGAGCTTTATTGAATTATCAATTTTCGAGATGTTTGGGTATTTCTAAAAAGTTTGTGTTTTTCGCATAAAGAGGCGAGGAACGCGATTTGGCTTTTTAAATTCGGGGTGGATTTAAATTTAATCTCACTTAGTTTCTATTTACAAAATATTCACTAGGTGAAACTTTAAATTCAAAGTACAAGCGGGAAAGTAAGGGATCGAACCGAAAGAAACAGTGCACTTCCGCAAATCGAAAGAGAACCTGTTTACAAAATTTTCGGAAAAACACAACCAACCCTGCCAGCCTCACCCTCACGGAATTTCAAATTCGCAAAGCTAAATATTCTCCGGCGGTATTTGCACTCTCGACGGATATATATCTCTTCGGCATTGGGGAGTCAACGTTTTTCCCTGCTCCAGACTCCTCTGCCTTTGCCGCTCTGCAACTCCAACCCGTTACTTTCGCCCATATATGCCCGTCGAGTTCTTGCCGACTGTCGAGCGCAGCACTCACTCAATGAGATTCCGCGGGATTAAGCGGCGGTATTATTTTGTCAAGAGGCTTGAAGGGGAGGAAGGCGTGTGCGCCTTTGTTAGGAATTAGACGACGCGAGATTTCCCCCGCTTCGCGTTTCGTTAACTGCGCGAGCTAATTTCGTTTGAGGATGCGCTTACACTTCGGGGCTGGGATTAGCTTCGGCTGGGTGAAAAAGGCTGGTTTAATAAAACAGACGGACGAGGAAGAAAATGCGAGGATGAGTGCTGGTTATTAAGTTACTTTTATTAATTTTGCTTTTGTGCGAGGGCTTGGAATTAATGTTATTGTGAAAGTCATTGTGTCGTGTTTTAATTAATTAATAATAATGATAATGAGGTTGCTACTTCGCGGAATATTTAGAAATGCAATCGTTATCTTGCACGTGCATTGTTTAATTTTATTATAACTTAATTTTACTCCATACGCTTATAAATAGGTAAATTATTTTAATTCGCAATATTATTCAATGAACACCAGGTTATGTGTAGACAATATTTAAATTCATTCATAAAGCATCGGACTATACATAATAATGTTGAACATTTAAACGGTAAACAGATCCAGTGGCACGGTAGTGCCGCGGAGGCGAGTTTGAGAAGCAGACGACGCGGCACCCGTACCACTATTTACTTCTA
>JAWWEO010018748.1:0-21501 GCA_035582975.1 Ormyrus labotus
CTCACTGCTGAAAATATTTATAAAAATATCGTAGAAAGAAGCGACTTTTTTCCTTATTTTGAGGGGGGGAGGTCGGAGGGGGGACGGGGGGGGGAGGAGGGGGGGGGCTGAACGACAAACATAACGCTTACAACTATATAATATAGTAAGATATATATATACACTGGGCAATGTTAATTTAGATTTTCAACCTCTTAAATTACGAAAACTGTTCATTTTCAGACTTTCTGTCTATAGACACTTAATCAAACTGACAAATTATAATGTTAAAAATTCAACTAATTCTACGAAAAGCTATTTTCCATAAGAATGTTCCGATGTCTTTTTGCAAAATGTTGTAGTATTCAGTAATACCTCGTGACTAGCAGTGAGTTAGGGGGAGCAGCACTAGACTGACTCGCAACAAATTCCGGTTAAAGTATTGTTACAGAGGGTTTTTCTGTAATTTGTAAGAAATTCAAAATATTTGTAATCTTTCAGACCTTTCGATTTTTCTACAAAAGTTTCATGATGTTTTGTGTTATTAATCAACAAGCATTAATTATTTATAATTTGGTTAATTCATTGGGGGCTTATACCTAATCTGATGATTCCTTTGCAAAAAAACAAAATCATATTAACAATGCTCTTGTAATAGAATTAATAAATATTTTGAATTTCCGCTAAAATAAAATCAATTGAAATTATTTTGATCTATTCGATCAAGAAATATTGCTATTTTAAGATTTTTGTTATATCGTTAACTGCAGGTAAACTAACCGACGGTATTTCATTCGACGAAGGTGCTTTGGCATTTTTTGTCATATAGAGTTGAAACTATTTGCATAATGAATTTTTTAAATTTAATATTTTTAAAATATGAAAAATTGATAAATATTCTTTAGTTTCATAGGATTTTTTAATTTTAATTAGTTTTTACGAAGAGTTTTTGCTGATTACGATAAATGAAAAATTTTAAAAATAACATCATTTCTTTCCCCTTAATGTCTAAATGTTAGTTTCATAAACTATAAATTAAACCAAATAAATACCTTATTTTGTAAAGGATGATCCAAGTCCGAAATATTCCGCTGCTTCAGTGCGACCAATAAATAATCTGATAGAAGTCTTCAGTCCAGTATCAAGTACGATAAATTCTTTAATAAGCAATCCAACGACGCCAACAACAACAACGAGTGCAAGAACAAGTACAACTACAAGAACTACTCTAATAACTTCCACCGCACCATCGTCAGTAACTACAGCAGAAACCACCACCACGCAGACTCCAACAACTACTATTCCAACAACTACTACTCCAACAACTATTATTCCAACAACTACTACTCCAACAACTACTATTCCAACACAATCTACAACTAACGCAAGTCCAATCACAATGAATCCGAATTCTTTTGGTACTACATTCGATGATCTAGCTTTTCTTAATGCTTTGGTAAGACATCTTTAGCATATTTATTTCCGCACAGGCAAAATTTGGTCATAAATTTACGACTTTCATTATATTTCAAATTGAAATTTATAATAAAAAATATTTAATTTTTAGTTAGAGAAACCAAACCCAGGTGAAGCAACACCTAAAACTCTTACGGAAGTAGAGCAATTACTGGCGAATAAGGCAAGTTTATTTTGTAATCGTAATTAAATTTTGAGTAAAAAAATTATTTTCTATTTCACTTTTTCTGATTTTAGAAAAAATGAATCTAACTTTATGAAACTTACCATAGTAAGAGAATTATAGTTCAAATATAATAAAACTGTAGTTACACTGAAAGAAATATTCAATTAAAAATTACTATACTTTTACGAATGCGTATGCAAACTTGCATTATTGTAAAAATTACTATACTATATACTAAAATTGAATAGAACTATATCAATTTTTACTACAATTATAAATTTTAGTATATAGTATAGTAATTTTTAGTACATTTCTTTCATTATACAGTATAAGTTTTTCACGCTTATTACAGTATCTTACTTTATATTTCCTACTGAAAAACCTCAATTTCTCAGATAATTTTCAGGTGATTCCTCACGCCATAATTTTATCTGACATTCTGCTCAAATACTGCAAAAAGGTCTATAACAACTGAAAATCAGAATTTTAGTATTGCGGATGGCCTAGGATGTATCATCTCCAATTGAATTAAAAAAATCCATACATCAAAGCGTTTTTCTAGTTCTATATTGTTTGCTTTCGAGACGAGTAATTATTTGAGCAACTTTTTTCTGCTTTGAGTGTTACTTGACTTAACGCTTCGAGTCACAGTGTCTGATATGTCGGACACCTTTAGAGTTAACTTGTTCTTGCTATATTTTTCATTCTACGCTTAACCCGTTTCGTCCTGAATGGGCATAAAATTGTCTCTGATTATACATACATATTTTTCATAAAAGCAGTTGAAGAATAGTCATGAAAACTTATATCCTGAGGGTTTCTGGCGTTGTTCTTTTCGAATCTGATGTTATTTTTCCGATCGGACTGTATAATTTTCCAATATGGCAGCCAATTCGAAAAAAATCGGATAATTTCGTTCAGTTTATTTTTAAATTGGTGGCATACAGAATTTTACTAAAAAACACCATACCACGAATCTTGATATTCAATATGTCGGGTTTAAGATGGTGGTGGTAATTCATAATTTTACGATTTTTCAATCAAATACGTGAGCCTACAGCGAGTTTGAAATAATTCATGCTCATGAAATTTATAAAAATGGTATATGAGGACAAATTTACTTTGAATGTATACATAACCTCAACATTGTTTATTTTCAGCCACGAATAAGTCAAAAACGACAGTAATTCACAAATTTTTTTTCTGAACTCTATTTTCCTGCCACCATTACGAGCGATAAAACATATGAAATGTTCATTATAGATTCCTAACCACAAGACGTGGTTTTTAATCTGCTTTGTCCGGGAAAGCCCTAAATTTTAGTTTTTTTTTAGTTAGTGAAATTTATAAGATCAAGTAAATGAACCTTTTTGAAAATACATGTCTTATTGTATTTTTCTGCGCTCTTTCTATTCCCGTTGTCTATTTTTCGCTATTGCCCACCGATTTCTCAATATGGTGCCTAAAACACAAAAAAGTCAGGAAAAAAATTTTAAATAATATTTAAAAACCTAATTTTAAATATTAGAGGCTTATCGGATCCGCTCAAAACTCTCAGTTTGATGGCATAAATGTTTTACTAAAAGAAAAACTTTGTTTCGTTAAAAAATTCAAAATGGCGAACTCAATATAGCGTGTTTTTCCCTAAAATTTATTACATTTTATTTAGCATAACTGTATATAAAATTTACGCAACAATTTTTGTAATAACTATTTGTTTCTAATACATCGATGCACTGCAAACAGTTCAAACTAGCGGCTGGATTTACTCTGATTTACAGGTAAATTCATGGATTTAAGGAATCTGCGGTGTTTTTGAATAAAATCACGTACATCTCTAAAACTCGACAATAGTGTAAATAAACTATGCCAGATTAATTTACGAGAAAGAAATTCTATAATCGACGAAGAAGTTTTCAAAAAAATCGCTTTCAAAAAATTCTTATTTTAAAAGGTAACCTTATGAGGCTCCTCAACAAAATCGATTAATACTCTGAAATAAAATCACGAATCGCTGTGAAATAAAGATATATTTATACTTTCAATTCTAAGAAATCCATTAGATTAATAAAAAAATTATGTTCACATATTCAATCAAAAGAAAATTGCAATTAAAGTATTAAAAATGAGATAAGCATTGTATAGTTACCGCTAACGCGCATGCGTCGTAAGTTCGGTAACTGCGCATCGAAGGAATAGCATATAATTTAAACGAGCTGAATGGAATTATCATAAATTGTAATGAAATATTATGAAAGTAATTATTTTAATATACAAAAATATTTCTAAGTAACTATTTTTTTCAATTAAAAATTGCTTATATGAAAATTACCATTTAAAAAGTTTTTGTTTTTATAAATATTATTATTAAAATTGAATCAAAAAATTTTTTTTTAATTATTAATTAAATTTAATTATTATTATTATTTAAATTAACAATAAAGTAAATATCCAATCGAGTCGACCAGCTGAAGAGTTATGATCATAGGTTAAAAGAAAACAGAAGCATGAGGCAGACGACGTCTCACTCGGTTAAAAATATGGTTGTGCCACTTTTACAGTGACAGGGATGTAAAAATTACGCAAGGCGCCTGAGTAAATTATACTAATTTTTCGTTTTCTCTAATTTTTAGCTTTTTCCAACGGTTTCTTATTCTAATATTCCGGTACTATTATAATACGCGCAATTATTAAAAAAATGAATAATAATAAGCACTCATTCAAAGTGTGCCCCCATTTCAAGTGGTACCCTTCACTTGATGCGACACCAAACGCCGAAAACTCCTTAACCCTTTCCGGAGCACATTTTTTGAGCAAATCAATACTAAAGGTAATAGTGAGTCCTAAATTTTTTGGGGTTGCTAATTTCGAATTTGAGGTCCGGTTTACAAAATTCAAATTGGCAGATCCAAGATGGCGGACAAATTTTTTAAAACTTAACCGATTTGGACCAAACTTAGTACATATAAGTTTTCGGGGTCGCTGATTTTGAATCTGAGGTCAGATTTACAAAATTCAAAATGGTCGATCCTAAATGGTCATCGAAATTACGAAAAATTCACAAATTTTCACTGTAACTGGTAACCAGTGGTTTTGGCAAATTTTTTTATACGCTAATTTTTTTACAAAAAATTTTTGAATTTTGAAAAACCTATATTACATTATGCTTTGCAAAATACCAGATAATAATTAACTAACAATACAAGTGACAGTGATTCCTGAGATGAGAGGGGTCGCTGATTTTGAATCTGAAGTCAGATCTACAAAATTAAAGATGACTGATCCAAGATGGCGGACGAAATTTCGAAAAATTCACAAATTTTCACCACATTGTACCCGGGGGTTTTCGAGGAGGTTAATTTTGAATCTGAAGTCCGGGTACCAATTTCGATGAAAAATTGGTGAATTTTTCGAAAGTGCGTCCGCCATCTTGGATTCGCCATTTTGAATTTTGAAAATCTGATCTCAAATTCAAAATCAGCGACCCCAAAAACCAATATGTACCAAATTTGGTCCAAATTGGTTGTTTTAAAAAATTTGTCCGCCATCTTGGATTTTGTAAATCTAACCTCAAATTCGAAATCAGCAAACCCAAAAAACTTAGGACCCACTATTACCTTTAGTATTGGTTTGCTCAAAAAATATGCCCCGGAAAGGGTTAAATCCATTAATTAAAATAATGAATTTACTTGTAAATCAAAGTAAAATCAGCCGCCATTTTGAACTGTTTGCAGTTCATCGACGTATTAGAAACAAATAGTTATTACAAAAATTGTTGCATACATTTTATATATAGTTATGCTAAATAAAATTAAATAAATATCGAAAATCTCGAAAAATGTAAAATTTTAGGGAAAAACACGCTATATTGAGTTTGCCATTTTGAATTTCTTCACGAAATAAACTTTTTCTTTTAGTGAAAACATTTATACCACCGAACTGAGAATTTTGAGATGATCCGATAAGCCTTTCATATCGTTCTGTTCCATGGAAGGTGGAACTAACAATTTATTATTAGGTTTATTAATCTAAATTAATAACTGATCAGGCAGGGCCGATTACGTCGCCGTACGGCCTACGTCGCGTGAAAGCGAAATTGTTAGGAATCGGGAAACGGTCGCACAAGTAAAATTAAACGCTCGTATGTTGGCTTGAACACAATTAAATTTTACTTGAACAAAATATACTACGTCTCTCTCTCTCTCTCTCTCTCTCTTAATTATTTTCTTTTATTTAATTGAACATGGGTAATTAATTCACAATATAGTAATTGTCTTACCTTAGAGACTGCTAGCGATATAGCTTTTTGATGATCAGCGATCCAGCAGTGTTCCAACGAGAGTTGATAGTCAGGCGCTCTGCACTACTTCCTGGACTTAGCAGCGGGCACCCGTGCGCCTGCACGAGCAAGCGGTTGGGCGCAATGGAAATATTCACCGTACAACACTTTTTACGCGATACACAAATCGAACACTTTCCCGAGGTTTCGATGTTAAACGATGATGCACGTGGGACCGCAAACAATAATCAAACTTAATTAATAGAAAAACCGGATCAAACTTCAGATCGGACGCGAGAATTCTAACATTACGATCGGAAAACTATTCTAAGTCCCTATGGGACTGCAAAAACTAGACCTGGTTTTCGACGTATCGGAGTCGAGACCGGAGGCTTCAACTAAAGGAAAGAGAAGTTTGCACTTTATGCAGCATCTCCGTTTCTCTTGCGTTAGGCAAGGAAGAGGAAGGTCCTCTCCTGACCAGTAAGTGCAACTCAAGCGCTTTTCTATACGCGTGCTCCGGGCTTTCGAAACTCAAACTAAATTGGACTTATGATTATAAGAAGTAAAATGTAAAAACTTAATCATTTAACATTAATTGCGCTTAAGTAAAAAATAAAATATACGTAACGTAATACATATTTAAAATTAGGTTTTTATAAAAATGAATTTTTTTTCCTCACTTTTTCGTATTTTAGGCACTATATTGAGAAGTCGGTGGGTGATAGCAAAAAATGGACGACGAAAATAGAAAGAGCGTAAAAAAATATAATAAGACATGTATTTTCAAAAGGATTCATTGACTTGATCTTATAAATTTCACTAGCTAAAGAAAAAGTAAAATTTTTCGCTTTCCCGGGCAAAACAGGTGAAGAATCACATCTTGTAAGTTAGGAATCTATAATGAATATTTCATATGTTTTATCGCTAATAATGATGGCAAAAAAATAGAATTCAGAAAAAAAATTTGTGAATTACTGTCGTTTTTGACTTATTCGTGGCTGAAAATAAACAATGTTGAGGTTATGTATACATTCAAAGTAAATTTTGTCCTCATATACCATTTTTATAAATTTCATAAGCATGAATTATTTCAAACTCGCTGTAGGATCACGTATTTGATTGAAAAATCGTAAAATTATGAATTACCACCACCATCTTAAACCCGACATATTGAATTTCAAAATTCGTGGTATGGAGTTTTTTAGTACAACTCTGTATGACACGAATCCAGAGTTTTATCAGACTCCTGCAATGCTTTCATGGAAAAATGAAAAATTTTTGAAAAAAAAATTACGTAATTTTGCGATTTTTTTCGAATTGGCTGGTATATTGGAAAATCATGCAGTCCGATCGGAAAAATAACATCAGATTAGAAAAAAGCGACCCCAGGAACCTTCAGGACATGAGTTTTCATGAATATTATTCAACTGTTTTTATGAAAAATATATATGTAAAATCAGAGACAATTATATGCCCGTTCAAGGTGAAACGGGTTAATCTCTTTTTTAAATAATTTTTTGTTAACAAATTTAAAATTAAATAAGTAAATTTTTGTACGATTAATTTTTATGTGACTGATTATGATTCCACTTTTAGTTTTCTGATATTTTCAATATTTAATTGTTATAAACAAGCTATTCACAAATAAACGTAAAATTTTTAAATAATGTAGGTGTACAAAGTTCGAAAAATTTTATTTTTTTACTAATGTAACGTCAGATATTAATTCAGCGACCCTAAAAACCCGTAACACAATAGGTTAAGTAATAATATATCACTTAGTTTAACGTTTAGAGGACGAAAAATCTACTGTAGTGGCTCAAAAATAAAAGTAACTTAGAACTGCTTGACAATATTTACGGGTTTTTTGTGTTCCCTAGCTGGGAAAAAGTACAATTATTCAAATTTGAGTAAAATCAGATTTCTCATTATATTATATTATTTCAATAATTTTTCAAATTATATATTTCCATTGATATTTTTATTACGTCTTGCCATCTTGAATTTCAAAAATATAGTAAATTATGATAATTGAACTCAAGGCTATCAAGTACAATGTTTTTCAATTTTTTCTGATAGTTTATGACTGAAAGAATTTTTTTTTTAAATCGAAAAATTATGTACATTAGCGTTACCTTACAGGACAAGAAATCCACTATAGTGGCTCAGTAAGTGACAGATACTTTACCCACATGTATTCCCCGATATTAGATACTAATTTGATGCATTTTCTTAGAGAGATCGATCATCCCAATTCCCCGTACTGTAAAGGTTAATTGCGCGACTCAAAAGGTTACATGCGATCTGCATAATGCATTCCTGTTTTGGTACAATTTGTAGTCTATTTATCATTATTGGAGGAATAAATTGAGTTTGTGTTTCATTTTCTTAGTTGCTTTCCACAGAGAATAATCGGTTGCATTCGTAGGCGTATAATTCTCTAACAAGGAAAATTCTTGAGCATAACCCTCGAAAAGTATACTCATTTTTTAATTGTGATTTTAATCTGTCATCGAAATGAAATAAAATTTCATAAGAAATCGAAAATTTAATACGAAAAGAATCGACGCATTAGCACGTAAAAAAACCGCTGCCAAGTCATTCGCAGTTAGCTTCCTTCTAACTAAGTTACTGTTCCATTATTATCTCGATTTTATTATTATTATTTTATTTTTATATGCTCATTTTAGAATTTAATGAAAAACTAATAAAATTTGAATATAAATTTTGTTATTGGAATATTTAAAGTCCTAAAAAACAGAATTTTTGAAACTCCATGTACAAAACTTAATTTCGCGTAAACTTGAATGAAAATGCATGCGCTAAATTAAGTCATATAAAAATATTAGCCCAGGAAAGTAATTCTTTTTATTTTATTTGAACTATATCTCTAAAACTAATGTAAAAAACCATAATAAAATAATAATAATAATAAAAACAATATGTTATATATTTAATCGCGATACCATATATAATTTAAAATCGTTATAAAACAAAAACTAGTAGATGAACTTAAAAAATTCTTTTTAATTTTGAAAATTTAGTTAAAGACGAAAAAAATAAGTTGTCGATCATTGAAAGAGATCGATTATTCACTAAGATACAGCTATTGAAATAATTGAAAAAAATAAATAAAACTTTAATATTTTTTTAACTAATACGTTTCATAAGCAGAAACTGTACAGCTCTGAATATGTAAAAGATCTACCTTTTCCCAAAATTTTAAGTAATTTAAAATCTTTTTACTTCCGTAATCGTGTCCCCTAGAAAACTCATTTTTTTCGGTTTTAAGCTTTTTATTCAAAACCTAATTAACAAAATGGCTTGAAATTTTTACAGATTATAGCTATATACATTCTTAATTACCAAAATTTTTTCAGAGCAGTTGATAATTTAATTTAAAAGTTATAAGCTTTTAAAAAAAACACGTTTTTGTTAAAAACAAAAGAACTATAAGAGCTAGGGTAACTTTTTTTCTCTGCAATTATAGGTATTTTTATGTTCCTTAAATTGGCCTTTCGATTCAAATAGCTCAATCCTATCATTAAAATTAAATTTTTCAAAACTCGAAAATTTGCGATAAAACAAAAACAAATAAGCTAAACAAAAAAACATTTTTTTTACTTCTATCGCAAAAGAAAAGTAAAAAAATGAGCTGTGAACATGCACACACACACACACACACACACACACACACACACACACACACACACACACACATACATTCATACAGACATTTTTGAAAAACTTTATTCTTGTTCCTGACACCTTAAAATACAATTATAACCAATTTTTCGAACAACTCCACAAATTACTATCACAATGCTTCCTCTAGGAGGAAGCAATAGGTGTCTGATACTTTCTAATTTACTTTGATACATAAAAAATCAGGATACTTTTCGAGGGTCGGAATCGAGAGGTTTCCTTGTAAGAAGTTTTTCAATACTGTCAAAGGCAAAGAAACGCTCATATACGATCGTTCGCGTTTTTAGGAATGATCCACGTTTCGGGCAATCTGAAAAAATTAAGGTGTCTAAAATATTCGTGCTTATATAATAATTGGATAAAAATTATTTGAAATCTCTTGTGATATCTCTTCTAATAAAAATTAAAGCAACATTTAAAAAAATTTTTGCTGCCGATATATAGGGAGCTCAATAATGTTTGTGATATATAAAAGTCTTCAATAAAATAAAATAAATACTGTAATAATTATATATCACAGTCAATATATAAAATAATAATACATCAAAGTCAAATTCGTAAAATTCTAATAACATCGCAGTCTATCTTACTGGTTAACCTGCAGGCGGCCGGTATTGATACTGTAGAGAACTTTTCCCTTGAAAAAGTACTACTGATATGGACGAACCAAATGTTGGTACCAAAAGATACCAGCTCGACCACCAGAAGGTTAATAATATTATGCAGTTAAAAAGCAGCGAGTAAATAAAAATTAAAGAGTTATACTTTCGCCAAAATACGTCAACTATGGTCAGTCATAGTATAAAATATAGATCGATACTATAAAATTATGTGTCAAAATGTACTATCTGCAGTACCAAAAGGCTCTATTCTGTAAAAGTTTTGTTTCGATTTTTTTGCCTTCTGATTCAAAAAATAGTATACGTAACAAGGGTTATCGGTATCCCTCGCTTCGCTCAAAATTTTTGTACTTGAATCGAAAGCTACTATTCTTAAACGAGTGCATGAATTGAGTTTCTTTTCATGTACTGTAAGCGATTAAGAGTTTAGTTAAAGCATGGTTTTTGGATATGAGTTATTGATTTGGGGATCGAAAATTCAAACTACCCTACTTATACTTTATTTGGGGAAAAAGAGATTGTATTCAATTCTCTGCATTGATAAACAAACGATATTTATATATATATTTTCAAAAAATCCATTACAAGCCTACTTATAGGCTTGTAATGGATTTATTAATTTCATTTGGATTCATTTACTGAGTTGTTTAATCCTATTTATTATTCAAATGTCTATTCATTATTAAGTGGCAAAAGCCAAGCCGATTGATAAGAATCAGAACAAATAAGCGCGTGTCTTAAACCTTACTGAAAAAAGTTACCACTTTCGTTATTATCTGAAAAAGGAATACGACATTAAATAAAGTACGTAGTGCGGATCTAAGTTGAGTACTGCAACTACAAGAGAGTAAAAATATTGCCACACTGACATTACGCGATAGTTAATAATTAAAATAATTATAAAATTTAAAATTAATGTTGAATTCTTTTTTCCGTCAGTCGGGCACCAGTTCTTTAGGGCCGCTTTTTATTGCCAAATTAAGGTTCAAATTTACTTCTAAATCTACGTCTGTAAGTGTATCAAAGTTGATTTTAATACTGAAAAAGAGATGCCATAGACTGCATTAAAAAGAATAGGGAAGTGACGATCCGTATTAAAATCTATAACCATTTTACTTCATGATATGAAAGTAATCTGACTTTCTAATTTTAAAAATGTAAATTAACAGTTTATTCTTTTAACTTACATGAATATTAAAGTACATAAGACTCATATGAAAATTTCATAATAACTAAAACTTATAAAAATATAATTTCAATATGTTCGGATTTTAGATTCTGGCTTTAGCACTTGGCAGACCGTTAACGAATGGTGGTCCAATGCGTTCTCCGAAAGCAATTCAACCATCTAACGTATCACCCAATTTGGTTTCGGATGAGAGATTTAAATCAGTTACTGCCTTGACACCAAATGCTGCCGTTTCATCTTCTGATCCAATAATTATTGATCTAGTGCAAAGTTCACCTACAAAGCAACCAAGTCCTGCCGCCACAACACCTTTTACGTGGAAACCTGTGAGAACATTTGCTGAAGTTGAAGTTCCTTCAACAATTGCATCGACGACTTCTATTTCCAATCCCTCATCAAATACAAAGGTATCGACAACAACGTCGAAAGTATTAAGTACAACTTTTGCAAGAACTACTCCATCAACTGCATCATGGACAACTGTAAGAACGACGCCTCGAACGACCGTATCAATTCCAAAACCAACAACTAGAGCACCGATTATCATAACTGCCAAAACTCATGTTACGAATAGACCGAGACCGAGGCCAACTACATTACCTCCTCCATCGAGACCATTTGGTAAAATCTTACTTAAATTCCAATTTAGAAATTTATAATAATTGCTAATTTACGAATTATGACGAGCTATCATTCTAATAGTTTTTGCAAATATACAATTTTTAACTTTTTGAAAATATTTTTAGTTTAATAGAAGCTTCAATAAATAAAGCTCAAAATGATAATAGGAACCAAGATTGTTTTACTTTATTTTTAAAAATTGATAACACAATCATTATGCATCAGAAAACTTTCATTATTTTACTTTGCTTCTTCGTCGTGTTATAGAGCCTGACAAATTATTCTCGATTTATCAAAACTATCTCGCTCGTACTGCCGGGTTTTTATGGGATCCAAGCACTTCAAAAGCAACTGTCTTTCTTGCACTTATTACAGAAATATCACTTAATAAAGAAATATACATGTGCATGTTTACATATTTATTGTACTTATATTTGAAGATCTTTATGTTTTTTCAGCTTTCGCGACAAATCTTTTACAATCCATATTCGGTCGAAATCCATTTGCTCCAGTAACAACGCAAAGACCTGTGATTAGAAAACCAGTATCAACGGTAAAAAAGATTCCAACGACACAGAGAACAACTACACCGTCAACCACAACTACAACTACAACTACAACTACAACTACAACTACAACTACAACTACAACTTCCGCTCCACCAGTTATTCAAGTGCAGGCAAGCCATTCAACTCCCAGATCTATTCAAGTGTCAGATAATGCCATTTTACCGATTGTTGCCAAACAATCTGAAACAACTTTTTCACCAGAAGACGATGCCAAATTTTTGGCTTCTTTGTTGGATCTTGCTCGAAATATGGGTGAGATTTTTAATTTTTATAAATTTAAGCAATATTTTTCCACAGATAAAAATACTGGATAATGTAAGAATACCCATCTACTTTCTACTTTTCAAGCTATTATTTTTACTTTTCAGAGATTCGAAAGGCACGACTTTTAAACATAATTCCATACTTACGAAATAACAGTAATTAGCTACCTTTTGACAATAACTTATAAAACAAAGTTATTGAATATAAAAACTGAAATAGGAGAAATTAATAATCATTTCTGAAATAATTATATTTATTTAGCATAGAAGTATTATTGTAAATAATAAGTGAACGACATCTATTTTTTAAAATTTTTTTAATTGGTATTTTAAATTAAGTTCCTAATAAACATTTTTGATTGTTTTCTCGTAAAAAATTTATTTATTGCAAAATTAGTACAGGAAGTTAATAAATATAGACTTCAGAAAGTTAGAAACAAAATTTCATCAAATTCAAGAAAAAACTACGGATATTTTATAATTTGTTATAATCATAAGATGCAGAGCGGATTTTATAAAGAAAATCTATTTGACGTAGGGCATATGGGTAAAGGGCAGTATTTTCAACTACTATGTAACGACTTTTTTTGCGTAATTGCAAAAAGACTGAATTAACAATACAATAAAAAAGGAAAACTATGGAAACTATGTGGAGATACTAAATAGAATTATTAACAATGCTAAAAACGCGTATGAACAGCAAACAGAATACAACTTATACAATCCTAAAAACCTATGAAAAATAATAAAACAAAAATTAGGTAAAAATAAAAATAGAAGTAATAGCATCAACTATATAACGGACGAAAATAATAAAATCTGTCTTGTTGTTTTTTCGGTTCTCGAAATCGTGTCTCAGCACTTTTAGTATTTGATTATATTCTTCATTGTATATATATAAAAGAAAATTTGACCAGAAGCATTAAAGACAGCGGAAGTAATTCCTATACCACACAAAGCTTTACATAAAGCTAAAGAAAAACATTGATCTACCAATTACAGACCCATATCTTTAATCCCCAACGTTGTGAAAATATTTGAAAAATTAATACACCACAGAATATCAAGTTTCATTTATGAACGTAACTTGTTTTCAGACAAACCATATGAATTTAGAAAAAATAGAAGCAAAAATGACGCTCTACATCAAATTTCTGACTCAATATGTAAATGTCTTGATTCAAACAACCCTATTGCTGTCACTTTTCTGGATATTGCAAAAGCATTTGATACAGTAAATCAAATTCTATTAGATTAACATTATAGTTAAAGGATTAGAAGTGCTCCATATAACCCCATAAAGAATTATTTAACAAATAGACTGCAAACAATTTCAACCTGTAAGCATGGGAGTCCCCCAAAGTACAATCTTGGAACCACTGCTATTCATTTTATATATCAATGACATAATAGAAATTTTGCTAGAAAATTCAGTGATATCTTACGCTGGTAATACTGCAATAATAATAAAAGGCATAAACTGGTAAGAGATTGAACTAACAACGAATAAAAATTTGCAAGTGATATATAACTGGCTAGCACTAAATAAATTATCTTTAAATACTGAGAAAGCAAAATTCATTGAATTTGGCAACTTTAGAAATAGCACACCTAAAAACTTAAATATAAATATTATACAAGGCAGACAAATATTAAAAGTTAAAAAAATTAAATATTTAAGTGTAATATTTGACAGTACCATGAAATAGGACAGACACATTGAATACACATACAATAAATCTTAATACATAATATTCATTTTTTATAAATTGTCCAGAATCAATCGAAAAATTACACCTTTGATTCGCTTGGAAACCTTGCAGTAATGACAATCAATGCTTTTGTGCAAATCCTTGACTTGTTCTTTCAACAAGTAAGAAAGGATTTCTTACTTTGTATTATCTTTGTATTATACATATTCTACACTGGAATTCCACGAGGATACTACCGGAATACCGGATAAATGTATTCAATGCTTTCGCTCATTTATATGCTCAAGAGGCAATCGTACGTAAAATTACCAACCTACAAATGGTTACAAATACTTAGCTTTTCACCTGATATTAACAAGCATAACAACAAATATGCCCCAATAGAAATAAAATATGAAAAGGTACGAAAACGTACGAAAATATAAGAAAATGTAGGTTTGAGTTTCGATTCGGACATTTCATACATTTTTGTACGTTTCCATATGTTTTGATACATTTCCGTACTTTTCCATACAGTTTCTAACATTCCGGTACATTTTTACCAAATTTTTTCGATAGCTGAATCAAAGCAAAAAATGCACTTTTACATAATTTTTATTTCCATTGGGGTGGATAAAATAATGCGTGGAAACAAAAGTCTGTTTGCAATCACGTATAACCAACCACGAATATAACAAAATCGAACAAAGAACTCCAAGTGTGTTACACAACATGATAAAGGAACATTTAGAGACATCCAAAAAAATTACGATTCCCAATAGCATAACAAGCAGGGCTATTATATTGCAAGGATAAGAGATTAGGTCATTGCTATACGGTAGGGATGGCATTCACGCGATATTGAAGAAAATTCCAACTGAAGAAAGGAAGAGCTTGAAAAACTTCCCAACTTACAAGTCAATACAACGAACCTACATACTTCTTTATGGGGCATACCTACCGAATCTACATAGTAATAACACAAAATGATAATGGATACCTAAAATATTAAAATAACATTTATAAACCTAATAAAAGAAGCCGCACTGTTTTTCATAACCACAAATAGACGACTAATTCATTTTTTAGATTACTTAAAAACTTTTGTTTATAAAAAGGCACAAACTATAAAACAATGTACTTACTGTGTGAATCCCCAGCTCGCTGGATTTAATCATATATTTCATAAAAGGAACAACTCAAGCTTCAGAACTCACAAATAAACCTAGTATTAAAAACTGCATAGAGACAGTATTCCCTAAAATTGTCAAGATAGTTGAAGATAATAACATAACAACATAATAACAAAGTAAGCTATTTGGAGGCGGCAGAGATATATAATAAATTACTAAATCAAACAACACTCGAATGACCTATGGAGATATTAACTACTTGGACTCAAATAGGGCGCTATTTTACTTTAATAGTTATAAGAGGAAAACAAACTTTCTCCAATTCTATATTCTCCAATCCTCTAAAACAATATCCGCCCTATAAGCACTTAGTAGTTATAAATGATATAATCTTCACAGCTTTCTGTAAATGTGTTTCCTCAAAACAACACAAGGAGATGTTTCCGCATCACCGAGTGACGTGTGCGGTGAGACTTACTAGTCCTGACAGACTTAATAATATGGAAAGAATGCTTTTTGCTAGAGATAGAAACAAGACGGAAAAATCTGCATCTGCAAGATCTATGCTTACAAAATATTGTAATTAATGTGGTTGTGGCGATTGAAGAGAAAGAGTCTGCACAAATGGCTTGATCCTGTAACTGCGTTACAAGGACCCAAGTCGTATATTGAATTTAGTTTAATTTTTAAGCTTTAGGTTAAGTTTAGTTAATAAGTACACTAGACAAGCGTACAGGAAAACTAGTTACCTCTGCTGGATTACAAAATTAACGTATTGTTTGTACAATGGTTGCATTTATCGTAATCTTATTGTACTTATTACTTTAGGTTAAATAAGTAAATAAATAAAATATATTGCTGTTATTTGCTTTCGTGCATAGCACATAAACTAGACTGACTTTAAAATCTTCAGTGTGCATACGTATGGCACAACGTAAAAATGTGTAAAACTATTTTAAAAAGTACCATTTTAAAGTAGGTACTTTTTTGGATATTCTTATGCATTTTTATGTTATGCCATGTGCTGCACACTTATGCCGAATTTAAAATTAATTTGTTATTTCAGACTGAAGATTTTAACGCCAGTCTAGTTCATGTGATCCGCACTGCAAGCAAATAGCAGCAATAAATTACGTTAAAAAAATCATTACACTTAAAACTGTGGATTTTCCCTAATACATTGAAGTATATATATATATAAAGTTATATTGTCATTTTGTATAAATGCAACAATATTTTACGAAACCTATAACTCATAGTCTCCAGATTAAAAGTTTATTCGGTTTTAAGGAGGCTAAACTTAGCAAAATAATATAGACGATGTTATAGAATTATTCACCGTATTTTAGAAAAGAAGTCGTCGAACACTCCAAGGCCTGGTCTCAACTCAGACGATGAAGCATTTCTTCGTGCAATTTTTAGCGGCCAATCTAAACTGAAGCCGCTTTCAATGGTGGGAGGCAGCGACAAGAGCGACGCAGCACTGCTCGCCACCTTTCTCAAAGAACAAGGCATCGAACCCTCTACACCGTCCAATACAATCAGAGAGCAACTCCAGCAAGCCGTAAGTTAAATTTTCATTAATATTTTCTGCTATTATTTATTTGCTATGGCTTAATTTACTTGTTCTGTTAAGCTTTTTTAATGCTATAGTTCTGAACATTTTTTATAATTAATATTAATCTTTCAAATACTAACTTCTGCATTTTTTGGAGTTTGATAGATTGAGGAAAAGCATTGAATATTTTTACATAAATTGCAGTATATTTTTCATTACTATTTACTATAGTTAAATTTGTATTTTTATTCTTCTTAACAGGAATTTAGTTATTAGTTAGATTGCTGTATTATACTAATAATGATTTTATTTTAATTAAAATATATATACACTATAACGTTCTTAGTGCAATGTGTATCGGCAGGTATAATTCTTGAATGTAAGGTAAAAAGATAGTTATTAAAAAAATAATTATAAGTTTTCATAATACTTTTTTATTTAAAATGAGAATCACTTATTCAGTTACAATTAATCTCTAATAAACTTAAATAATATAAAAAGTGTTCTACAAATATCATGAGACAGTTCTGTGTCTATCATTTATAAATGATCGATTTACAAATAATTATTGAGTTAACGTAACGAGTATTTCACGAAGAAAATTATTAAGAGAATGTACTATTTAATAATTTCTAAACTATTCACTAATAAATTATTAGGATATCAGGTGATCTTATAAAATATAAAAATACAATTTTTTGATGTTACGGTATTATAGAATCTCGATAAAATTACATCGACTACAAAACGACCGACGACGACGACCACGACGACGACTACGACGACGACTATAAGAAGGCCGACCCAACGAAGGCTTCCAAGCTCGACGTATCCCCCGCCACTGTTCAGCAACTTCGGGGTTTTCAGCAGTAGTGGGGGAGGAGGTGAAGCAGGCTTTAGTACCGAAAATACCCCCGAGGGGGCTGAGGGTACGGTTCGCAGTCAAGTAGTCAACGCCGCGCTCGGCATGACTCGAGCATTCGGTCAGTTTCTTGGCGCTGCCATCACGGTCAGTTCAAATCATGTTTGTTTATTTTTTTTCTTTGGAAATTTTCTTATTTAGCACTTACGGGTGAAAGTTAGCACAATGTCACGTATGTGTTAACGATATACACTGCGTACCATAAATAACTGCACACTATCACCGTTGTCCCAATAAAATATTTCAAAATGTTCCACACTTTATATTTCAAATTAAATTATCAAAACGTTTTATTTATTATGTAAAATAACTATTTTCCTTTTACTAATTGTTCTTTTATTTATTAACTAATAAATTGCAATAATATTAATTAATATTTTTATCTGAATTTACGCTTAGAACTGTAACATAACTATATTCCTTAGACTTACAGCTTATTCTTAAGCAAGAATTTTTCTGCAATTGTAAATAACATTCGATAATATGAACACCAAAGATACAAAAAATGGCCTAATCCCAGACTAGGCTATCATATCCCTATTTTTATCGATCTTCTAAACATGAATGCGACCTTACTTTTTTTTATCACATGAGGATTTTGAGATATTTAAATGTTTTAGAATTTTAAGCTACCTTTATTTGTAGGACTAAAAGAAAATTTCTATTGATTCGCTTTGCGTCATTGTATAGTACGGAATTAAGAATCATAAATTATACTATTTTTCTTATTTTGATATAAATTTTTCCCAAGAAATACTGGTTTTAAACAATAAAACTCGCGTGTAAAAATCACGTACATGTGGATTGTAATTAATGTAACTAGTGTCTGAAATAGACTTGTTTACATACGTAATTCTAACGTCATTATTCTTATTACAATGCGTAAACTAGGCCTAATTAACAAACTATGCACCTTCGATGTATGTTTTTTTTTAAATTTACTGTTGACTTTACGAATGGCGATGCGATGGCTCAGTAAGTAGAGTACAGAATTTTAATCAGAATCGTTAATGTCCGAAAATGAACATTGGGAGCACAGCATAATTTATTTACAACTACCTAATAACATCGCTATTTATTCGGATTTCACTATAAACTGTCTGTCCCTACTGATGCATGAAAGTGTAACAATGCAAAACCACGTAAGACTTAACATAAAACAGTGAAGCGATAAATCCCTGCGTGTAAGCCTGTGTGGTGTAGGAGGGAGGAAAGACACTATATCGAGCAACTTTGTTGTAGTGTGTAAATGAATACGTAGTACAGCCCCAGCGTCATGTAAAGGAGACTTGAGAGACCGCGCATGTTGTTACTCGAGTGCGATCGCGCCGGTATTAACATTTTTTTAGCAGTGTTTGAGATATTCTTGCACTTGATATGGTTCTTCAGGGTAACTAATAGGAATGGGTAGAGGATTGTGGTGTCTGGTTGGAGGATATAACGGGCGAGAATTTTGAAAAACGTGTGCAGAGATTCGAGTTACCAACTTCAGTTGAAAATATAACTTCACATACAAAATTTTATTAAAAAAGCTCTGTTTTACTGACAGTGATAGAAAAGTTTTTGATTGTTCTCTACCCAACCCAACAGAAAATAAACAATTTTAGAGATAATTCAAAATATAGTTTAATGATTCTAATTGATAATAAAATATGACATCGTAAAAATCACTAAAAAATTTTTTGTGTCCTTTTAAATAATCATCTCTTTAAATTCCGGAAAATTAACTCATTAACATCCAAACGCACATTTTTCTCATTCCCTATTTCAATTGCTCAGTAAATGATCAATTTAAGTGATTTTTTTACAAAAGGTACATAGTCGATTATGTCTGATTATGCTCTATTTTATTTTCATGCTTAGATAGCGAAAGAAGTCGATTTCCAGTTTAAAAACAAAAACAGTAAAATTTGAGGGCTATTTTGTTAATAAACTTAAATCTCCGAAACTTTTACTATCTTTAAGGGTAAGCTAGAAACGAATCTCTTAGTCTTGATAAGTGCACCATATAAAACAAAATATCAGCAGTCATCAGAAACTTCATTAAAAAAGCAGGAAGAAGTGTTGTACAGTGATGAAAAATTTTGAACTGCTCAACTACTAAAGTTATGAAATTATTTTCGTGAGAAACTTTAAAGTTGTTTTTCTCAAAATCAACTTTTTCAATCTTCCAAATGTTCCTTACGGGGCAATTTTCATCGGAACTAGCTGAAACTGTGTATACAGGTTGATGATTATGTTTTCAAAAAATTCATGTTTGCTTTTGTTCTTAAAATAATTTCTCAGTTTTTTATTGATAATTATATTGTTAAAAATAGAGCATTTTTTCACTTTTTTAATGTTTCGCAGACATGAAATGGTCTTAAAATTGCATTTTTGAGTTTAGAAACAAAAAAAAAAACATGAAGTTGTAGGTTTTGGTACTACGTATTAAACAATTTCCGCTTTTTTGGTGATATCTCAAATTTTGCCATTTTGACATTTTCAAAAAAAGCCTTTTTTGATTACTTTTTAAAGCAAAACTCTTACAAATTTGATTTAAATAGGCTGAAAATGTTTTTCTTTCTCTACTTTTATGTAACTAAAATATAGTTACATTTCTGTAGATGTAGAAAATTAAATAGAGAATTTTTTTTTTAGTGCACCCTACCCTTAAGTGCATATATTTTTACCCCAATTTTCACTATATTCATTAAGGGTAGGGTACAGTCACAAAAAAACATTCTATATTTAATAATATATATTTACAGAAATGTAACTATGTTTTAGTTACATAAATGTAGAGAAAGAAAAAAATTTTCAGCCTATTTCAATCAAATTTGAAAGAGTTTTACCTTAAAAAGTAATAAAAAAAAGATGCTCATTAGAAATTCTTCTTACAGGCAAAGTTTCAGATATCATCAAAAACTGTACTTTTTTAATACGTAGTGCCAAGGCCTGCAACTTTACACAGGCTTTTGTTCGTATACTTAACAACGTAAATTAACGACCTTTTTGAATCAGCGAAATATTAAAAAAAGTGAAAAAATGCTCTATTTTTAACAATATTATTTCCAATAAAAGACTGAAGAATTATTTGAAAGACAAAACCCCGTGTAAGGTTTTTATAAACATAAGAACCAACCTTCTTGCACTATTTCCAACTGGATTCAAAGAAACGCTCCCCGTAAGGAACATTTGGAAAATAGGAAAAAGTTGATTTTGAGAAAAACAAGATTAAAGATTCACTCATAACACTTTAAAGATTTTTTTACTTTAGCGGTTCAAAATTTCCCAGCACCATACAACACTTCTTCCTGTTTTTTTAATGAAGTTTCTGATGACTGC
>JAWWEO010018749.1:0-21491 GCA_035582975.1 Ormyrus labotus
TTTTTTTTCTTCTCATATCTGAAGTTACGATACAGAATAGTAATTTTTACTCCTTTTTTTCTCTCAGTGTATAATATTATTAATAAATGACCTTCTTATTACTTCTTAATTCTCTTTTATTTACTGATTCTTACGATATTTTCTCTTTATGTTTTATCAATTTCATTTTAAAAGGTCATGTTAGTAGTTTTTTAAGCGAAGGGAGTGAGGTTGAAGAACAATATCGAATGAAAGACGGGCAGACATTGTCCCAACCATACTGGTCAAGGAGGAGAAATAAAAGAGGACTCATCGACTTCGTCCAAGAAATCCTGAGGCGAAAAAAGGCGGTCTTGCAATAGATGAAAAGGAAATAAGTATCTGAAGGGTCAAATTTATGGTCTCACCCTAAACTAGTGGTTAATGGTGGTTTTGGGGTAGAGAAAGTCCCAATATTGGTAATCTTCTAACGCTACGTAATAAATTTTCCTCCTTGTAAATAAAAAAAATTGTTTAGTATTAAATTAACTATTAAATTAAATTAATTATAAAAATTGTTTAGTATTAATTGCGAAGTATCGGCTTTATCTTTTTTAGATTACGTGTACTTTTATTCAATTTTGAGTCAATTACCATTTCTTGAATTTCTTTTCTAAAAATTATATTTAAAATTCAATTTCTGCTAGAAATGTGTATTCATTTTTCTTCTAATGTTGGTGACATTCTGGTTTATCTAATATTGTTGTATGATCTGCAAAGACTATCTAGTTTTAAAATGGAAAGAGAAAGTGGAAGCATTCTTTAGTGAAAAGAACAAAAGTACAAACAACTATCTCATTTGTAACCAAGTTTTTGTAACAAAAACAAAAAAAAAAATTTTCTTTCTTTAACGTATACGACAAATCCAGAGAAAAAGTATTTCAAAGGCTTACGAAGATAATGAGATAATAAAATAATGCAATAAGTACGTAACCTTTTAGTATTTATATAACTGCAATACAACAGTCATTTAATTTTTTTGTAAATAATATTTTGTATGTGGGAACTGTTTCTGCACCTGTTCCGCTTAATTATAGTTAATATATTGTTTATTAATCTTAGAATTTTTACTGCTATTTTGGTGTATTAGCGATTAAACAAAATCAAGAAACTCTTAAAGTAGAAAAATAATAAAATATCCATATTTAACCAAAGGATATTAATGAATCAATCAGTAAATGACATTTGATTTCTTATTCTATCAATAAAGAACGAAAAATTTCGTCAACTCATGATGTTCTCCTATTGAATCATGTATATATAGGTCAAAGTCGGTTTAAGGGAAAGAAGAAAAGAAAACATAAATTGTAAACATAAATTATATTAACAATATAAAGGTCAGTCATGTTTTTAAAAGTATATCTCTTTTTTAATAATATAGCTGTAACAAGCAAAAATAATAAAAGAGTAAAAGATAAACTTAAGGTAATCTAGAAATAAATTGAGAAGTTTTATACCTCAGTTGTTTTAATGAAAATTTTTTAGAAATTGAAATAAGAATAATCAAAAATCATTAATTATAGAACTTCGTCTAAATAAAAAATAACTTATCTGCACAAATGATGCTATGTTACATGAATTATAATAGTAAATGTAAGTAATTGTCTGTTTTGATGTCCAGTGAGCATAAAATATTTGCATGTGCAGTCACATAAACTAAACGTTACTGCTGCCGCCATTATGCTTAAAAGAAAATTTATAATATAATATAATCTTATCAGATAAAATGAAAGTAGTAAATCAGAAACACTCATCTATTTACAGGATTATATCAGAAATATGCGTTTGTTTAATGTTTGTAAAAAAGAAAAAGTACAGTTTACAGTTGTGCTAAATTATGGGACTAATTTTATAACGTGATAGAGTAAGTCATGAATTAATATTGTAAATTTTTTTTTAAATAAAGTACATTAAGCTAAATATGAGTATAAAGTTAGATATACTTTAATTATTGCACATAGAAAACATAAACTTATTATTGGTAAACTATAATGAAAATAAATTATAACTGCAGAAAAGAAATATCAAGTCTGTGATTGGTCTTACTTTAATTTTGCCTAAAAAGTGTCAACGAGACGTTCAACAATTAAAATAAAAAACTTTCTACCCTTAAATTATACCGACGCTCTTTAATATTTAAAAATAACGCATTGTTTATAAAAACAGTGCTTTAAAACAATAAAACTTGATTTGCCAAAGAACCGCAAAATGTAAGCCCCGCTCTGCTTTTCTCACCGAACGCGAAACAGATTGTTTCTCAGCCACAGATAGCATTCGCGCGACCTGCCAAAAAATTCCCGGATCAAGGCGGCAGATCAGAAGGTGAGAGGTGCAAACGGGCCAAAAGAAAAAAAAGAAAAGCTCCGCGAGAGCGAGACTTCGGGAGCAGCTCGAGGGCGAGAAGGAGAGATCTGCTGAGCTGCAAAACACACGTATAAATATATACATCGGTCTCGGGCGCGTGCGTCCACGATCGAATCGATATAAAGAGGAATTGGCAGTTTGGCACGCGAGCCTCTCGGGCGCGCGGAGCCGAGGGTTAAACGGACGCTCTGCCCCGGGACGTATGGATTTCTTTTTCGTGTGTGCCTCGTCGTTCCTCTTGCGTGACTCGCGGCGGCGGCGACCGTATTAAAAATTGACCCGCCGCACGATAGATCGTCCCCGATTTATAACTTGTTGCTCGGCGTAAACAGGCTCTTGTCGTTCCGCGGGGAGGGGAGAACGAGAGAGAGTTGTCGCGCTGCCAGAGAGTCGGCCGGGGCCCTTTCAGCGAAATAATTCATTAGCTTTATGCTTAATTAAATTTCGCGGCGAGCACTTTGTCTTGTTCTCGTCGGGTGATGCGTACGCCGCGCGCAGAGAGAGAGAGAAGACGTAGGTGCAAGGCACACACCGTTCGGCACAATGGATTTGTGTGCGCGAAACGACAATGAAACGCAGACGGCGACGCGGGAGGATTTTCGGGGCGCACATCAGGCCTCTGCACGGGAATAGAATCGGAGGAGCGAGCTCCCCTGTTTTCGCTAATTTCGCCGCGAATCATTTCGATGAGAGCTGCGAGGAATGTTGCAGCCTGTCGAGATTAAATTGTGAACGATTTCGCCGAGACGACCGGGGGCTTTTGATGTGTATAAATTATAAACGGCTTTGTTGTTCCGAGAATAAAACGATCGCTTTTCCATCCGTTTCAGTAGCAAAATTTTCTTTTCTTTTGCAGATCCCGAATTAGAATATGTGAATGATTAAAGATTGATTATTTAATGCATTAAATCCTATTGTATGGTAGAAAGTAACAAAATTTTAATAATCATAAAATTATATAAACCTTTTAGTGAGTCGTAAATATAAATCAATAATGCTCATTATTATTGAATCGAAAATTATACTCTTAATTAATATTTATAGCTGCATTTGCTTATAACCCTTGCCAATTAAGCTGAAATAAGACGAGTAGAAAATACGGGTGGAGGAAATTATCGCAGCCATCGATTAACGCCAATGTTATTAAGATGTTATTTTATAGGGCATCTTGACAGATCAGACCAGTTTAAAAACTCAAGTAATTAAAACAATTTTCTAAAGTTTTCCTAGCCAGTATTTTTCGCTAGTTTAGAACTTTAATACACTTGTTTTGAAGCTCAGTAATTAACTTATTGTTGTTAAATTACCCATTTTGCTCCGTAAGAGTTGCGTATATATAAGCAAACAGAGCAAAATACTTTATTTAATTTTTACCAGTTAGAAAGAAGCTAGAAGTTATTGATTGCCGTATGCCAAGTTAAATTATTAATAGGACATGCTTTATTAGCGCGAGAGAGGATTACTGTTGCTGACCAAACTTTATCATCGCCACAACGAAATTTTGCGGTGAGCGTGTGACCAAACTCCATCGTGCCGTGCACGAAATTTAAATTGCTCAACCATGACAGTTTACAACTCAATAATAAACAGGTTCTCGTGATAAATACGTTAACCAATATTTTATTCGGAAAATAAGATTTTTTTTAAATAAGAGATTGAAAAATAATATATAAACCTGTAAAACTCAGATTTTACTCATTAGAAATTTAAAGTGCTAATAAACTTTTTTTTTTATTTAGTTATTTAATTGTCGCATCTTCTTTTTGTCAGGTGGAAAGAACAACTATTAGTTTTTTTATAATTTTTGTAAAATCCGAGGCTTCATAAAATTTGTTGTTGCATTTCTACTTTAGACCATTTTGTTAAAATTAGTATAAATATATGTTTGAGGTTTCAACACTTTAATCGAGTTACATTTATTTATAATTTTAAGTGAAAAGGACGATTTCAGTAGTTTCTTGAGATTCTCGAAACTTTGTAGTATAACTTTTGGATGCGTTCGTTGTCAGTTATGTAGATTCGATCAAAATAATAATTCCTATTTTTAAAGCTTTCAGATTAGATCAGAATACGAAATCATCAAAATATAATTTTATTTATTACTGTACTTTATTAAAAATTATGCCAGTTTTATAAAAACATTAAATGTTTCGGATTCATTTTTTTAATGAAAAATACTACAAATTACGAAATGTTCTCAAAAACGAAATCGTGTCAAACTAAATAAAGATTTAGTCATGCGGCTTACAAATGATATCAAATCACATCCTTCGGAAGGTGCTGATAGTGCCGTATCATCACTTCTTTAGAAAAGGGCCACGTCAGAAATTTTAACTGTTCTAGATTCCAAAGCGTATTCTTTTGTGCACGATACTGCTATACATAATGAGTACATTTTTTATGATTTTAGATAAAAGTAATTTTCAGATTCATCTTGAATTTGTCAATCTGGAAAATTCCTTAAATACTGAAACATAAAAAAATGTTTGCTTTTCGACAACTTTGATATTACTTTTCTTAAAATCGCGTACTCTAAATTGCTTTTACCGCGTCCTAACGATTTAAGCAAAATTTTCAAAATTTGCATGAACTTGCGCACGTAAAAAGGGATAAAAAAAAGTGTTTACATTCTCGACGGCGATAATTATCAATTATCAATTACCAAGGATCTAAACGAAACGTTCCCGCGCGATCGTAATAAAAGACATCGCGAACAGGAGCGCGACCCGGATAAAACGAAAAGCTGGCCGACGCACCGCCTCGTCCGTACACACAGGCAACCACCAACCTACACGCCACCCTCCGTTCCTGCTGCGCGTGCGTTATTATACGAGGCGACGAAAAAAAAAAAAAAACAACATCAGCTCGCGGCGCGCGTGTCACCCACACACACGCAGCGAGGAGAGAAACGTGTGAAAAAAAAAGAAACCCGTCGCGTCATGCCTCCGAACGTCTAAATAATCGGCGCAAAAATATGTATATACGCGCCGGTGTGGCTCAAAGGTGTACACGGGGTCGAAGGAAAATAATCTGGAAAAAAAAAATGATTGCGCGCGCTCTGGCGTCATCGCATCATCCCCTCGCCGCTGTCTCTCTCTCTCTCTCTCTTCGTCGCTGTTCCGGAAGCTCGACTAAGACAATCGTCGCATGCTTTCCGTAATAACAATGCGGCGAGAGAGAGAGATGGACTGTATACGCATCGGCTCTCTGTTTCTCGACTCTTTTGCTGGCTGCTACTCTCCGACTCGTTTCGCGGCGCGTCTGTCTGCTCTTCTCGTTGCGGACGAGCTAAAAAAAATTCACGCGCGAATAAATTTCAATCTCGGAGGATTTGTGGGTGTGCGTGTGTGTCTGGCGTCGTGAATGAAGACGAAAACTATGCTTTGATTGCTGTTCGTTATTTAACGGGAATGGGCGTTTGGTGGAAGGTTTTGATTGAATTTGACGTTAAACGTATATTGAGTATATAAATTAGTGGCTGTAAAGTCGTTAATTATGTAATCGGTGCTTTTCATTATTGGAAAAAATTAATTATGCATTAAAATGACCATGCAGAGATTTCAATTAACGAACGATTCTGATTGTATTATCAAACAGGTTATTAATTTTTTTTTCCGGCGTTAATTGAAAATTTACATTTGAAAGTAGTTATCAAAATACTCTTGCCAAAAAGAACTAAACTTTATGTACCCTTTCTCATTTTTCAAGAAAATTCGAAATTAAAACTATATTAGAAAAAAATGTTGACCTTTTTGCATTGCTGCGGTTTCTGAACAAAAATTTCAACTGTTATAAGGTATAAATAAAACGAAAATCAAATGGTAGTAATCGATAACTTTCCAGTTGCACGTTTTAGAACGTTTTAGAAAAAAATTATGAGGAACCGACGTACAAGTTTAAATTTACACGAGGTCGTGCGTAAGCTAGTAATGATTAACCGCACTTTAACGGTAAATCAAAGAAACAAATGTTTATAATAAAGTAGGACTTTAACTAATCTAATTCTTCGTATCGGATTATGAGTCTCACGAGAAAACTATTTTCGTTCTAATTGGAGTTCTGCGGTAAGGTAAACGTAGTTTTTATTGAGGAAAGCGCATATTTACAACAAGAAAATAGTTTTCCTGGGATAGATTTTTAAAACTGATTCTGCGATAATATAGTACAATTATTTAAAAAAAAAATAAAATTTACTCTTTAAATCTGTGAAAAAAAGTTTGTATTTAATACCTTAATATATAATTATAAGAAAATTTGCGTCTTAAGTTTTATTGAACGCTTGATTGTAATAAAGAAGCTTGATTTTTTCACCTGGAATCATTATTGTATAATAATGTTGTCATTACTATTTGTGACATAAATGTAAAAAGATTCCTGTCATTCCGGGGATTAAAATGCCAGTCAAATGCTCTCTTTTTTTTACAAGTGCTAGTTTCTGCAGAAGTATTGTTCTGCTTATAGAGCAACATATTATTGCTGCTATTATTTTCCTTTTTCAGTCTTCAGTCCATCACGCACTCGTTTTTTTTTCTCGGTTCGTTATAAAGGTTCGGTTTAATTAAAAAGTTTACCATTTGTTTTTTATAATAAAGACACGTGGAATGCAAAAAAAACCTATTCTAAACAATATATCGTTACTTTTACTTTTAAGTTTTTTTGTGCACTTTTCTTTAGTTGAACGCTAAGTGAACCCACTTCTTCCGCCAAGCTAATTGAGCCCTTCTTGCTGAAAATTACAGTTTTTTTTAAAAGCAATGTTCTTATCGTAAAGCAAGCATTTTTTGCGATGCAGTGAATTATAGATACAAAATTATGTATAAATGACGCATTTCCTATAAATATTTATTATAGTGAAATTTTTTACCGGTCTTATAAATTTAAAAGTATACAAATAAAAATTATCCGATCAAATTTTAAAAATAAAATTCTTAGTTATATTACATACGAATAATTATCTTTCGCCTATACACATATACTTAACAAAGTGTTTTCGCAGCTAAAAAAAAAGAATTTCCTAAACTTTCGAAAATTCACTTTGCTAACGACTTTGCCGATTCCCGCTTGAGCTTGCAAGACGCGAACTCGTTAGAATGCTCCAAATAAACCGAAATCGTGCCGCGAATCGCTGAAAGTTCGAAAATTCATTGCACCGCCAGGGGGAATCTAGCTCGAGCCGCGGCGCGTATCTCCCGAGTCCCCTTTTTTTACACCGGCCGTACACACGTCGTTATCGAAGACGTACTCTGGTTCAATAGCCCAGGTAAAAGTACAACAACATACATCGAAGGGGCAAAGCTTCGGCGGCGATAAGCAGAATTGAAAATAACGAAACAGCAGCCCCTTTCTCGCCGGGCAGCCGCCCCTTCCGCGCTAATTCCACGGGGGGGAAAAAGGACGGGCGACGGGAGGGGGGGGGGAAGGAAGCGCGCGTGCACGCACGTGAGTGCGCGAAACGGCAAAAATCAATTGGACGCGAGAGCGTGAAAATATCAACTCACCGAGTGTGTCGGGGGGCCTGGCGGGAGGCTCGCTCTCTCTCTCTTTCTCTCTCTCTGTATGCGTGTGCTCGTACGTGTTGCTGCTGCTTCCTTCCTTCCTTCCTTCCTTCCTTCTGCCTTCCTTTTTTTTTTGTTTCTTTCCTCCGCGCTGGCGGCCGACGACGTCACGCGCAGACACACGCACACGCGCCGGCTCTCCTTCTCGCGCGCGCACGCCGAGTAGAGATTTCCACTTGCTGTCGTCTGCTGCTTTGGAGCGCGCGCACATATATATACCTAATGCTCGTGATGTACATCCCCGGCATTGCGGCACTCTCGCGTTATATTTTTCTTTTTTTCTTTTTGTCGAGAGAAAGCGGCGAAAGCTCCGAGAGCCGATGACGTGGACCACCACCGCTTAAGTACGTGAGATTTGTTTTCCTTCGCTCCCCCCCGGAGACGCCCTTTTCCTCTTTCTTCGTTGCCGCACACGTCTTTTTTTTTTCTTTCTCCCCCGCGGCCTTTTCCGCTCCTTGGCAACCGGCGGCGATCCAGCGGCGGTTCGGCGATCCAGGAAATCGAGGGCTCGCCTTGACACACTCTTTCATTCGCTGCATCTTTCTCGCACCCATTCTCTCTCTCTCTCTCTCTGTCTCTTTCCCTGCTTCACTTTTCTACTTATATATATATCGACGCGTGCGTAAAAATTTTATCCGACGAGCTTTGAAAGACAAACTGCCACTGAAAAACTACGCTTATAATCCATTAAGCACCACTTTAGCCTTTATCTCGTTTTTTCAAAACTTTGCGCCTTTATTTTCTCGCATTGTTACTATTACGAGGCAGGAAAAATCGATACATTTTTAAATGCTATATACGACGGCCTTTCATAATGCCGAGGTATAAAATCCAGCTTTACAGCCCCCGAGAAGAATATTCTTCAAAGCTTGATAAGGCTTTTAAGAAGAATAAAAAAAGTCTTTTATTAAACTATTCCGAATATTATACTGTCGCGGCCGAGAATTAATATAAAATTACTACCTATAATACCACGTGACATTCGCTCATTATTGCACGGTCCGTAACTCCGTAATAAAACTATTTTTACGAGGTATTATCCCCGTTAATTAAATGTACAAACACGTTACTTCATCATTAAAAATTTATATTAGAAGCGGTAACTCGGCACATAATATGTCCGGCGGAAAGTTAATTTAAAGAAAAATAAAATTACCGTCCATGTAAAATAAGTTTATCGAGTATTTACTTCTTGAATCAATAGAAAGCAATTAATGCTTTTTTTTTCATCAAATTACGTTTTGCACGGTTACTTAAACGACTGAAATTCTTTTGTTCGTTTAACTTAGTTTTCGCGCAGTATCTCGTAACATCACTTCAAATACACAAAGAGCGAGAAAAATGGGTTAAATGCTCTTAACGATGTAACATTTTTTCAACGAAAAAATCCGGATGCGATAACAAAAACGTTTTTAATTATAAATTAAAGCTTGGAATGCTCGATTAATCGAATTAAGTTCGCGCGAGAAAGCGCAATTAATTTTCGGCAATAATGGGAATAAAAAAAAAAAAGCACGGAATTTTGCAGCATGAAAATCGGTCGATCGCCGTTTATTTGTTTTCCGTACAGGAATTTTCAGCGTCGTCGAATATCGAATGCGCTTCTCTCTCGTTCCGCAGCTCTCGGTGGTGCCGATTAATGGACTAAAATTAATCATTTTTCCATCGACATTGCAAAAAAACAAAAACACAAAAAAACAAAAAATCCGCGCGCGCGTTAACAAGCAAACTTTCCGTCGACGTTGTTTCCTATTATAAATCGCAGGGAAAGTTGCCCGCGTAATTTATTGTGCACAACCGAAAAGATTGAATAAACTACGCGAGCAATGATAAACTTTAATCAATCTCACTCGTTCCTCGGGCAACCACACGCTCAGCAGACAAGCAATACACTTTTTCTCTTTACATTTCCATGTATGGGAGCGAGCGAGGAAGGGACAGGGGGTTGAGGACACGCGCCGTTTCTCTCCGTCTCCTTTCCTCTTTTTTTTTTTCTCTCCTCTCTTTTTTTTTATACGCCGCGAGATGGGTATCGTTCGGATACGTTGAACGACTCCTTTCCCTCTCCTTCGAACGCGCGCGAGCCGACGATCCCGGGGAAAATTTGATAAATTTTTTTTTTTTCGTGCCGAGGGTGATGCCGGTTTTCCACTTTATACGTACATACGTACATCGGCCGAGGGACCCTTTCGCTTACGAATCTCTCGAGCCCGTTCTCCTTCCCCTCGTTCCTCGACAACGCCGCTCTCTCGTTTAGCCCCCGGAATTTCGGGCCCCGATTCGCGCACGTGGCTCGTTACTCAATTCTCGACTCGATTGACAATTCCTTCGCGAGAGCTCGGGAGAGCTTGCGCGGCTTTGTCGCTTTATGCGAGAGAGAGGTTTATTTATGCTTTGAGAAGAAACTATTATAACAGTTTTTTTTTTTTTTTTTTTTTTTTTTTTAATATAACCTTTATTTTTAGAGATTTTAATATAATGTACAAGAAGGCGGCGAGTGCGCCTGTTATTGAAAAATAATTTATGTCAATAAATATCTTACGGTCTCGTGCACAAGAAGGGGGGAAGAATAAATTACAGCTACAGTTTTTTTCTTTTCCTATACGTATAAGAATATTTCTGTAATTTTATTAATCGTAATGTTACATTGTTCAATTGATTTTTATATTCGAAAAGCGAGGATAATCACATTTTGCATTGCGGTTCGTACGAAGGCGTATTTATATCTGATCTGCAAACGCAGTAACTTATTTTTATTTTACCTCATTTGTATAAAAAGTTTAAGAGCAGCCGTTGATTTTACTCCTAACGGTGCAGGCTGAATAAAATCAATGCCAAGTATTTATTATAACTTTAAAAAGCGTGAATTACAAAAATAATACAAACTGCAGTTTAGAAGTAAAAAAAAAAAAAAGTGAACGAAAACAATAGTATCTCAGAAAGTCTTCTCTTATCAGTGTCCAAATATTGACATGCGAAAATAACACTTTGTATTCGCGCGGTTGTTTTTTAAGTGAAAAAAGCTCGGCATTATCGTCAATTATGCAAAAAAAAAACCACCTCCTTTGCGGAAGCTCGGCGAGCTTTACAGAAAAGAAAAGAAACTTCGAAAGAACGAACGGGTAAACAAGCCGAAAGAAAGTACACGAAAAAAAAACAGGCGACTCCCACGCGCGTGTACAAATATTGACAGTCGAAATGACACGCGCACGTGAAAGACAACGGCTAATCGCCCAAACCAGCACCGCGGACGTTTCTCGGCCGCGTTGTCGTCGCGGGGGAGGGGACTTTTAAAAAAAAGTGCGTGAAAACAGCTGACGGCGAGAGAGAGATCGGACGTGCACGTAACCGCGTCGACTTTTCGTCGCTCTCGCGCGACGAATGAACGCGGGGAAAGAAGGAGAGGGTAAAGAGCGAATCGTCACACCTGAGAGAACGAAAGACCGAGAGGCGAGAGAGAGAGAGAGAAAGAGAGGAGGAAAAAGGAGAATATTACGCAGGACGAGGCTCTTGCGTTTCGCAGGACGAGACGGCGGCAGCGGCAGCGATACGACTGGGTCAAGGGAAAATTCAGCGCGAAGGACAGTGCGGGAGGAAAACAAAGCTGAAAATGACTGCGGAAGCAGCGGGGAGAGGAGTCGCGATCGTGGACGCGAGAATGACGAGGGAGCAAAAGGTGACGGGGAAGCGTGTGAGAGAGGCTCTGACAAAATAATACCTGCCTTCGCTGTGTATATCAACTCTCTCGCGCACACAAGTATGCACGGTTACGTACCGAGAGATGTCTATCTCTCGCACTGCCGCTCTCTTTTTATCAAGTGCGTTCGCACACCCGGACGAAATCTCGGCGCGGCGCGGCCAAGGAAAAAAAACGAGGAGAGACAGGAGAGAGGAGAGAGTTGTCGTACTGCTCTCCAGTATAGTGTGTAATAACTCGTCTCTCCGTCTCTCTCCCTCTCGCGCACTGACACACGCGAGCGTCCTCGGCACACGATGTACGCACGCGGCTGCTGCTGCTGCTGCTGCTGCTGCTCCGCTCTCCTCCGTTTCTTTCTGTCCTTTTGCGCTGGCAGTTCCTCGCGAGATAAAAAAATCCGCGAATTCGCAGGCACGGCGCACAGAGCGGCACAGAGCGCGTAGCAGGCGAGTCGAGTCACACACGAAAACTATAACCTCTCCGTGGCTCCTCTGGCGCGCGCACTACTGTGCGTGTCTCCGTCTCTGTCTCGCTCACAGACACGCGCGGGAGGCGCGCGCGCGCGCACAGCCTGCCTGCCCGACCAAGAGCAAAATAAAGAACGGTGGGAGAGAGAAGGCTGCTGCTGCTGCTGCTGCTGCTTGCTCTCCGGTCGTCTCTCTCGCTCTCTCTCGCGTTCAGTCTCCCAAGCGCACTGGCGGAGACACGGAGCGATCTCGCACACGTACGCGCGGCGAAGGGAAGGGGTACGCGACACACGGTACGTGTCTGCCGAGGAGAGAGAAGCGTCGCGCGGAGCAGTGTATGCGGCGGCTTTTTCGCGCGCGCTCGGCGACTGGCGAGCTAGGTGTATTGTGCGCCGAGAGAGCGAGGAGCGACGTACGCAGGCGCGCGCCAGCCGGGGTCCGATATGCGTTACCGGCACTGCGAACCACCTCTCTCCCTCTCTCTCTCTCTCTCTTTATCGCTTTTTTCTCTTTCATATCGCGCTTGAAAGGGCCGATTTCTAAGCCTTTTCGAGTTAAAGATTTTCTGAAAGACCGACTCTACTTGCTCTGCTCTTTCTGGCACTTTGACTGTTCTTTTGTCGAGGGGCGCACGCGCGGGAAACGCTTTCGTGACAAATCTACCGATAAAGTCGAAAATCCCGCAGAGACGGACGACGGTCCTTTCATATTGAATGTTATCTAGTCGAATACTAAAATTTTAATAATTAACTATTAGAATTTTATAATGGGCATACTAATACACAGAAACTTTTATGCCATTTTTCAATGTCTAAAGTATGTGCCAAGTTTTTATAACCTTTTAAAGAAAAGATATTATCGAAGTGAAACATCTTTCAAGTTTTCAAATGTAAGTTTGCAATGGAGGTTTGAATTTTAATGTGCTAGCACATCACATGCGCTATTTTTATTCGAATTTCAAACTTTCATACTTGGAAAGCGTATAACTCAATTTTAAAAGTCTATAAAATTTATGAAAATATAAAAATCCTTTTTATTTTTTGCATTACTTAAAACTTATTAATTTTCAATATTGTTTTATCTTTTCAAAATCATATTTATTCCCTGGTAGCAGATGGATCCGCTATTGATAGAATCTACTTAGAATTGTAAGAGGATTTTAGTAAAAATATCGGTAGGATATATCAGATCCCAATTCTTAATTTAGACATCATAATTATTTAATATATTTATTTAATAAAATTTTAAAAATTTATTAACATAAAAATCCGTTTACATTGCTGCATGCTTTTGCTTGCAATATTTTTTGTCAAAATCATCATCAGATCCGTAGTTTTCA
Organism: Ormyrus labotus; assembly: GCA_035582975.1. Classification (NCBI taxonomy): domain Eukaryota; kingdom Metazoa; phylum Arthropoda; class Insecta; order Hymenoptera; family Ormyridae; genus Ormyrus; species Ormyrus labotus. The sequence continues at coordinate 13,441 of JAWWEO010018749.1, forward strand.
GGGTCTAGGTGTCGATTTATCTTGAGATGGTTATCTCGAAATACCAGGTGGCCGATGACGATGTGCAAGTGGTATGCTCCGTAGTTTTCGTCATCATCATCGGCGACCTGGTACTTGAAGATACCGAGCTCAAAGTGAATCGACACCTAGACTCCGAAAACTACGGAGCGCACCAGCTGGACATCATCATCATCATCGGGGAGCAAGTGCCGTCAGACAGCGTCCTCAAGGTGAATCGACACCTGGACCCCGGAAGCTACAGAGCGGATCACCTGGACATCATTATCGGCGACCTGATGATGGTTTCTATATAAAAAATATCGATAGAACATAATAGGGTAGACAAAGAAATTGGTAGAAAAAACCAGTATTCTAAACGGATTTTTAATTTTACTAAAATTGTATGAAATTAATTTATTGAATAATTATCACATTATTTCTATTTTTTATATAATTATGTATTAAATACTATTATGATCGATTAACAATTGTTTTAGTTAACATTTAAATTAAATTAAAACTAGAAAATATAAATAAATGTAATAATTGTTCAATAAACTTATTTTAGACAATTTAAACAAATTAATTAAACTTATATCTCGTTCTATACCGATATTATCGATAGAATTCATGTTCTTTGTATGGGAAATTCGTATGGAATTCTAGCGAGAATTTATTACGAAATCTAGCTAGAATATTAAAATCGTCATGCCTATAGAAATGGCAAGAATTAGTTCCACTATAACATAATAAAAATTCCTCTTATTACAACTTAGCATAATAGTCCAACATGTATATGTACATATAAAATTGACCAAACTAAAATGCGTACATATAAAGCTTTAAAAAGAAAAATGTTTCTGCATGGCCGGCATTGAATTTTACGCCTTGTGAAGTTGCTCTTATACATCTCGGAAAATCCGACCCTCGTGCTGCAAGCTTCCATCTGAAGCGCAAAATATTTAATCTTGGCGTAGCAAACATTATCTTTTAATGTTTCTATAGCATGATCATTTTACGCCCTAAAAACTGACAACATTGTAATATTTGGACATATTTAATTGTAAATAAGGTATATTTACAACCTTAATTGTGTGCTCGCACGACTCATGCATAAAATCTTCTTAACTATACGTACGGGTATGAAAACTATGCATTTTTGATAAGAGAATCTTATTATAAAACGTTTTTTTAAACGTTTTGTGTTATCAGGGACACTTGCAAATTAGATTTATACAGTAATTATTATTCTTATAGGTAGTTTATATTACAATGCAGAATTTAAATCAATAACTAACACAGCTTTTTTAATGTTGACCGAAGTAGGGGTTTAAAATGGATGATATAAGTATAATCAGTGGTACCAAAGTTAGAAACGCTATTTTGGTATTGGCGGCGGCGGCACATGACGCTTACTAAAGTTTGGTTATGTTTGCGTTTATTTCGTCGGCTAAAATCTTTTGATATAGTAGCCGGTGATTGTAAATTATTTTTAATTAACTTGCGTAATTTTTCAGCATCATGAAGCTCGTAAGGTAAGACAATGGAATATTACTTGTTTTTAGCTAATTGAAGAAGTGCATAAATATTATTTCACGTTGTTTATATAGCTTTAAACACCCATGCGTTATTTATAACCTTGAAAACTACCAAATAGAATTTAAAAACTTTTGTTAATTTTCAGATTTTTGATGAAACTAAGTCATGAAACTGTTACAATAGAGTTAAAAAATGGAACTCAAGTACATGGAACTATTACAGGTAAGAATACATTTTAAATTTTGTTTTAAATTTCTGACCTCTAAAATTTTAGTTCAATTATTAAAATTATAAATCAAAACAAATAATGACTTCTCAGTTTCATTTATTATTTAAATTTATTCTTTTGATTTCCCAGTTTATTGTTTAAATCCATTCATCTATTTATATTTATCATTTGAGCTCTTATCGTATTATAATATTAAATAAAAAATTCAATTATTAACATGTAAATTTGAAGCAGTAATTAAAACTAATGCTTTCAATTTTAGGAGTGGATGTAGCAATGAATACACATTTAAAAACAGTCAAAATGACGATAAAAAATAGGGATCCTGTACAATTGGATACTCTTAGTTTAAGAGGAAATAACATTAGGTATTATATTTTACCTGATTCATTACCTTTAGAAACATTACTGATTGATGACACTCCTAAAGCTAAAGCTAAAAAGAAAGAAGCAGCTAGAGGTAAATAATTTAATAGCATATTATTATTCATATAATTTATTGTTATAATGCAATGAAATTCTTTTTTTATTTTAGGAGCTGCTAGAGGTAGAGGACGTGGAGGCCGAGGAGCTAGAGGAGGTCGAGGTGGAAGAGGAAGAGGAAGAGGCAGACGATAGTTTAATTCATTCCAAAAATACCTAAAAGAGCCTTTGTTAAGATTAAATAATACTTTTACATTAACTTGTAATATTTCTCGTACTTTAAATTTCAAATCAGTCTAATGAATTTTTTTATAACCAAATATATTACTTAAGATATTTATATGTATAAACTTCCAGAAACCGTAACAATAAAATGTCATTGATTATTTTTGGATTGAGTTCTACAAAAAAAAAAAAAAACAGAAAATAATGCATAAATACAAATAATAAACTTGTATTTTATTATAATTTCGGTAATTAAATACTATAATTAAAGTAATAACGACTTTTTTTTTTCTTAGAAAAAGAAAATGGATCCGTTGCACGTAACTGCATCATATATAAAAGTATTATTAATAGGTTTATATTGATGTGTGACAAGTTTTACTGCTTCCTGAGCAACAAGCCCTCCTATTGTTGAAGAGACCGAATGCAGTTCAGCTCCACCAAATCTGCAAAATTCGTGAACAAAATCATCTTTTGCTAGTGGTCCACATCCCCATTCCCCTAGTAATTTCGATATGCAAGCCTGCAATAAAAAATTCATTTTAATTGAAATTTCATACTCTCTAAAGACTTGTTAAATAATATAAATCGAGTAATTAAAAACTTTTAATGACAGCTACTAATAGGTTTTCAAGTAGCTATCGTTTATATTAGTATTTGTTTAGCATGCGGTATATTCGGCACGTACTTGATAAATAACGGGACATTTAATATTATAGTTTGAGTGACTCTAGCTTTTATTATTAAATACATATAAATAAAAAAGTAAGCAAATGTCAATTATTAGTTTCGAATATTAAAATTATACTTATTTCATATATAATTAAAATAAGTTATATTTGAATGAATAATCTTTAAAAAACTTTAATTTAAAAATATTTTATTTATTAAGGGCTATTCCGTTTCATAACAGTTTAAAGTGTAAAAATGTTGTTTAACTTAAATTTCTAACGTGTTTATGAAAATACTTTAATATCTTTCAATAATATTACATTTGGTATATTGTTCTTAGCATAATAAATAATTTTAATTAAACAAAAATTAATTAAATTTATAAAAATGCCTTGTAATGAAATGAAAAACAAAAATAAATGATTGTACCTTTAACTTTACGATATCTGGTTCTACATGATCATCAAATTCACCAGGATAAGCATTATATTCTAATTGAAACTTTTCAACTCCTCTTAACACGACATAATATACCATTAAACTATCAGGAGTCTCTAGACATTGTGCTAAAAATTTGTTAAATATTTCTGTTTAAATATATTTAAATTCAAACTAATTTTGAACTTTCAACAATACTATTTTACCTATTTCATTAGTATTTATTAATTTTGGATCATATTCATCTGCCAACGACGATCCTCGTTGTACACCGAGCTCTGATGCGTGTCTACAATATAACTTAACATCCTTTTCAGATATGGTATCTGATGGTTTACCTAATTGTCTTAATAATTGGAGTGTTCTTCTCCAGACTGCTTCAACGTCACTTACTGCTTGCTTGTGGTACCTAAAATGTAATAAAATAATTAAAAAATTACGTAAGATTGACTTATTTATAAACATTTTATAAAAATGAAATATACACTTGTTGAAGGGCGATGAATTTTTCCGTATCAGCAACCATGTCTGGTAACGCACCTTTTAAAGGTAAAAAACCTTCTCCTTCATTTTCCATAAAATCCCTAATAGCTTTGGCAATAATCCAGAATGAACTACTCTGCAATTCATTTTCAAACTTAAAAACGAAGATTACTATACTAAGAACTTATTAAATGAAATAATTTAAATATTATTAATATTATTAATACTTATTAGATTAATAAAATTAAATAAAAAATAAAAATGATTACTTTAGCATTTAAATTAATACAGCTATTGTCATTGAGAACTTCTTTTGCACAACTCGGAACAGTTGTGTGCACAATACAAGTATTGACTGCTCTAATAGCTTCCTCAAAATTTTCTTCATCTACAGGTACATTATTCTCGTCCCTTTTTATACCATCTCTAATCATTTGTTTGAATTCCTCTTTCTCTGCTCGAGTATTTGGTATATCTTGATGATGCATTAACCATTTTTGTAAATACTTATATAAAATTACTACATAAGGCATATGAGAGTGATTTTTTAAGTCTAAGTTTTCTAATTCATCTATTGAATCAAAATAATTTTTTAATCCTTCAAATGGTTTATCAAGTCTGAGATCAGGTATTTCATTATCAGGATGTCTTTCTACAATTGTATGTTCCTTAATTTGAATTCGTATGTATCCTACAAATCCTAACGTTCTGCACACTATAAGAGGAATATCAAGTTCCCATAATTTTTTTGAAAGTACAATAAGTGATCTACAATGAAAGCACATCAAATTTTAAAACTGTTCAAATAAAAGAGTACGTTTTTGTTATAAAGAATATAGAATTAAATTAGCTTTACTTTTCTGGTATTGCTGAAGCAATGACAACTGTGAAGTTGTTAAAAAAGTCTGGACTATTATTTAAAATTTGTTCAGGTCCCTCATCTATGTAATCTCCTCTAACATCTGGATTAAGTTCAAGAAGCAATTGCGTAGCTACTTGGGCACGTGATTTTCCTGCACTATCAGCATCTAGAAAAAAGCTAGTAGAGATATATTATAAACTTTTATATTATATTAAAAACTTTATGTTATTAACTTTTTTAATAAATATCCAAATTCATGCTTTAAATTTATATTTCAAAAGTCATCAACGAAAAACTACCTACATGAATAAAAAACACATGTTTATAAACAAAATTAAATTATGAAAATAGTTCACATATTTCTTACTTTGATCCAATATCTTCATCATTTACTTTATTTCCATCAATAATGGTGAAGGCACCAATTCCAGGCAGTATGAGTGATTTTAAAATTTCTGTTCCAAGAGCATTAGCATTTATTAAACAAATATGTGCTGCTTCGAGCAGGGCTTGACCATGATCATTCCATAACCTGGTATTTTTTCAACATAATCAAAATTAAGTTGTAAATGAAAACCATGAAACATAATTTGCATTGGGCAAACGGTGCTTTTAAAAAAATGTAAACATTCATTTTTTAAAAGTTAAAAAACACTGTACCTCAATTGCCTGTCATATTTTCGACTCTTTTCAGATGGTTCAGGAGACTTTGGAGTTGGTGAAGCCATTATTTACAGTAATTTTTAATATTTTAAAAAAAAAATTTCCAAAAAAAGTTATTGTTTAAAACGCTTATCATGCACATCGACTACTTTCCTTCTTCTAAAACCTCTAAAAGTAAAAAACATTTGCCGACAATCGAACAGTAGACCTAACCTAACTTGAAACTTTGACAACCTGACTGACCAATGAAAATGGGGAATTTAAAAATGAATATTTATTTGTCAAAGTCAATAATTTAAATTATATTATAAATTTTAAAAAATGATTCTGTCATTTTTTTACAGAACAATAACATTTAATAAATATTTTAAAAAAAATTGCATTATATTTTTCTAATTTCAGAAAAAAAAAATTATTTAGAAGAGTTTTATCCATTAATTAAATAAGACATGCATAATTGTTTACTTTACTTTATTTTTAAAAGTAAATTGATTATTTTACAAATTTATAGTTAATACAATCAAAGTGCCAAAAAATATTTTATCACAGAAAAATATTCAAGCATTACAATATGAATCAATAAATGCTACCTATTATATATATATATATATATATTTAGTTTAATAGTTTTACAAAATTATAAAAAAGTAATTATAATAATGTAAATATCTACAATAATTGTTATTAGTTTGTTCCAATAAAAAATATCTATCCTGTTGTTCTTCTTATTAGTTAGACTATTTTGTTGTACTTTGATGCATATTAAAGAAATCAAATTTTTTGAATATTATATTAATTAAACTACAATTAAAAAACTGTTTTGAACATGTTCATTTACATATAAACTTTTTATATTGGTCCCTTTGTAAGTTCACAAAACAGTTCACACTTAATAAAAACACAATCACTAACTAGTCTTTTATTTTCGTTTATTATTAGTCATATTCCATTTGTGTGATTTATACCAAGATACTCCATCTTGTGGTAATTTAGATTGAACATAAGGAATTAACCATGTCAAATACCATTTATCCCCAAATACTTCTTTTATATTCTGTTTCCAATCTAAACTATATGTGAAGTTCTTCTTATTCTTTTCGTAAGAAGTACAACCTAGGAATACTAAACGAAAATGGTAAAAACATAGAGTACCAGTAAATAACATTCCCACTACAGTCACAATGTATAACATCAAGTAAAATTGATTCATAGAACCATCGAATCCAAATATAAATATAGCCACTGGAAAGATCAATTTAACAATAGTCATTGGAAATTCAAATTCAATTCTGCTCCAAATGAAATAATTATTATAAACAAAAGAATAAATCGTAGAAACAAAGAGATAAAATATAAACATTAAGAAATATCGTTGATTATAGTGGCCGATGCAGCATGCAGTAAAGATGCAATGATGATCTCTCTTTAGAATGCAGGTATCACAGGTAGTGCAGTGCCAAGAGCGAGGAGGAGCAATTGATTCACAAACACTGCAGAATCTCCAACCATCCTTAGTATTTATTTTATTTGTAGGTAAAACTTGACGAGCACTGGTATCGCACAATACTGTATAAGTAAAATTGCCAACAATGTTTACCATAATGAAGCTTCCTAAGCCAAAGTGAAATGCATACATAAGTGTTCCATACTCATAGAGTTGAGGTAAAACAACCCAAAGTTCAAACCAATATATGAGCGGTACGATTATTAATAAAAAAATTACAGATAAAATATCACTTGCAGTTCTTGGTAAAATACGTCTTCTTATTAACATTGTGACTAGTTTAACGGTATGCTTTTTGGTTCTTGAACACTTATTAGGCAAGATGCAGGCCTACAGGTTAATTTTTTTTTGTTTACGTTTCGGTCTCGTGACCGTAAAGCACACACCAACTACAATTATAATTCAGAAACTAAAATTCAGTAGGTAAGGAAGAGATGGAATCTTACCGATGAAACAATGGTAAAATCACAAACTGCAAATTATTTCATCCCGTGCATGTGCAATTATAAAACTTTTGTTCTATCTATCCTACTGTAATCCTATTGTAAACAGTGCGATTAGTATCGAAAAGGACGAAAAGAGCCAATTCAGAAGGTTATCAAGCATCTCATTGGTCGATAAAGGAAGATGGCGATTTATTATATATAGATTTTATCCTTATCATAAAAATTCCACGCGAGATTCGTTCGGTTTTCGATCATCTATCCAACTTTCTAACACCAAATGAGGGCTTTTCATACCCTCGTTGACAAAAACACGGTGTGTAAGATGGGGAGAAAAGCTATTTCAGACTCGGGTAAGTATTTTAGAATACCTCACCCAAGCTAGAAATAGCTCATTTTCTCCCCTTGTTACACAATGTACTATTATAAGCCTCACAGATTAACGAAATAAAAAGTAATTATATAATTCATAATTAAATAAAAAAAAAAAAAGAAAGGGTATCCCCCATTATAATAGTGAAAATGACACCCTTCCTGGAATTGCCAAATTTTTTTACAGTTGCTTAGGCA
>JAWWEO010018750.1:0-21456 GCA_035582975.1 Ormyrus labotus
ATTAGCAACCGATAACTATTAGAGGAGCTCATATTTTTTGCACTTTTATGTAAAAATTTTATATAAATTGTATAGAATCAAATCTTTACAAAATTTATATAAAATTATTATAAAAATTATATAAATTATTTCCACTTGGGTAGAATCAATAACAAATATTTATGGAGTAAAATTAGGTAGCGATTAATCAAGAACGAAAATTATTTCTCAAAATATGAAGGCAATCAAACGCCTTCGGCAAATCTTTGTCACTTTATATTACATGTCCTACGTACACTTGTTTTTAATTGCACTTACATTTTCACCTTATCATATTTTTTTTCGAACCTAAAAACATTTACAGAACAAAACCACGTTCTAAAAATTAAAAAAATTACTCTTAAAAATTAAAAAAAAATGTCATCCGAGCCTCCTATTTACCCCCCTGAAAGCTCCTCTTAAAAAATAACCCAATAAAAGATTAAGTTTAGCAGGCGCAAATCAAGATAAACTCGAAGCAATCGCCTAAAAAAGCACTTGAATATCCAGCGGAAGTTGCAAAAAATTAAATACAGCTCTCTCTCCACTCCGCTCCTGCAACTGGCCGCCGATTTCGCGTGGAATAGCTCTCGGGGGATAAAGCGACAGAGGGGCGGGCGGGGGAGGGAGGGGAAAGCGCGAGAAATATCCGAGAGCTCTCGGTGTGCAGCGCCCGAAAGACGGCATAAAAGAGGCAAAACCTCGGCGAGAGGACAGAGATGAGAAAAATCGCGGACGGGGGTAGTGGAAATTCGCCCCCGCAAAGAAAACTATCCGGAAGGGGGAGCAAAAAAAAAACTAGCGGCGAAATTATGAAGGCTTTACGTACACAGAGAGAGAGAGTGGGAGGGAGAGGGAGGGAGGCTCGGCTAAATGAAACCGCACGTAAAAACGAGCGGGACCAAGACGCTCGAGCGAATCGGCCGACCGACACCTAGCCTCCTCGCTTCGATCCGCTCCTCCTTTTCAGCTGGCGCTGTGCGCGAAAGCCGGGGGTAATGTAGACGCTCCGAGAGTGAATCGATCGCGATTTTCTACCGTTTTTTTTTCTTTTTTTGCTTGCTTTCTTTCGAGCCCTTCGTGTACTCTTTATATGCCCGGGCTCCCTCTCTCCCTCTCTCTCTCTCTTCCTCTCTCCTCTTCACTTTTGACGCTTTGAGCAGTGAGCTCGTAATTGTGGATTCGTAAATTAAATTTGGCCGTCAAGTCGGCGAGTATTCTCCGCTGAAATGCTGTTAATTAAATGTCTTTTGATTTAGTTTCATTTTCTGGCGAATATAACATTTCATTTGTATCGTATTACGAATTCGCTGTAATGCCCTTTAATTATCTATTTATTATTTAATAATATAATTTTGATAAAATTAGCATTTAAGGTGGGATATATTTTAAAATAAATTATCCCTGGTAGAAATTGAAAACATTTTTTAGAGCAAGAATTGGCCATTTTTTAAAAAAAAAGTGCTATAAATGACCAAAAAATTCTTTCTAATGAGTCAATAAATGCTAAAATTTAACCTTAAAGCATTAAAAATGGTGTAATTTCTACTAGGGATATAATTCTAGTTCAAGAAAGTTCTGTAACAATTGACAATGATCCATTAAAAACCAATCATAGCTAAAACGTAATTTAAAACACGTTTTCTTCCGCGAACTAAAATATACAAAAAGTATGAAAAAAAAGTATATCAGTGCATTCTTTGATCTCCCAAACCACGGAAAAGTCTCCGGCCAAAAGTGGACATTAGTCAACAATGCCGCTAATGTTCCACCAGAATTCCCCGCCGATAATAGCACTCAAAGTCCGGCTCCTCGATGTAGGAAGAACTTTTACGATCTGTAAATCTTATTAAAGGAGAGGCCGCAAAGCCGGGGCCGGGGCCAAATCCCTTTTGTGTTTTCCATTATGTACGCATTTGTGGCGCGCCGAGTGGATCGGCCATTAAACGCCGCCGACATGCCGCGCGCGGCGTAACGCGCCGATGATGTGATTGATAAAATTTCGTTCGCCTGAATTTTCGGACCGGGGCCGCTTCGGAACGGGGAAATTCAATCGCTGCTGATGTATTCTAATCATGCGATGTGCCGTGCCTGAGTGTCAAAACAGATTTATTAAGGTATTTTGCAGAAAGAGGTGTGGACTTTTGTTGTTTGGTTTATTAAATTACGAGCTTCGGAATGAATGGGTAAAAAGTTTTAAGAAATTGAATATTGCGTAATGTTACTACGGAAGTAACAAGATATGAATTCTAAGTTTATTCATTATTTCGATTGCAGCGAGAAAATAAAGTTCCTTTGTACGATAAAACGTTTATTATAATATATTATAATAAATGAGAAGTTGTTGTTAAAAAGATTTAAATTTAATGTTAAATTATACTCATATTCCGACGATTCATTATCGCAGATTTTCCAAAAATCGAGCTTGAGCTCAATCCTATTACATTTTATTTCCGCGCGAAAAATTAAATACTCGCACGTAACTCATTTTGCAAATCTTTACTAAAAATCACCAAACCAGGAAAAAGCCGAAAGCGAAATTAAGATTTACCCTTCAAAGAAAACCGCGCGTACAGTCGTTCTAACTCAAAAGTCAATTACACACCTTTCCCAGTGAGTGCAGTCGGCGTTCGGGCCGACACGCGAACTCCATATAATCGATCGGGTGTGTGTGTGTGTGTGTGTGTGTGTGTGTGCCGACCTCTCGGCTTTTCGTGCCTCTCTCTCGGAATAAACACAAAGAAAAACGAAAGAGTTAATTGAAAACGCGCTCCGTCGCGCGCACTTAATAACCCGTTGATTATACACGAATCACGTGCATTATAATCCTCGGCCAGTTTACGTAAGTAAATGGACTTTTATTATTATTAACGAAATCCGTTTTAACGGAAGCGTCGCATTATGCGGGAGGAGGAGGAGGAGGCGACGTTTTTCAAGTTCGCGCTGTTTATTTTATTAAAAGCGGGGCTTTTTTTCTCTCCTGACTGGCTAATGTACTTTTGTAGATGATAACGCTTTTAAAAACACTTTCCGGCACTGCATTAGCGGCACCGGCCAGCTTCTCGCAATGCGACAAATTATTCTGACCTTATTCGCCCCGGGAAAAATAAAAGCGGCGGGCTCTTATAATAAAACAGCGGCGCAATTACCCCGATAATATTTCCCTACAAATCGCCGTAAATACCCTCCCCTCTCGCGCTGATTAAGAAATATTCGGCAGGCAGCAGCAGCAGCAGTTCGCTTATACCAAAAAAAAAAAAAAAATAAATAAAAGAGAGCGGGGCGCGAGCAAGAAATATTTATGGAAAGAGCTGGTGTGCCGGGTGGTAAAAACAGCGCGAAGAACGAAGGCTGGAAAAGAAGAGTAATGGCGGAAAATAGAGGAGTAAAGAGATACGCGTAGAATAAAAGCTGCGTCGAAATCGAGTAGGACGAGGGGGAGGGAGCGAAGCGGAGACGACATCGGGCTAATCAGAAAATGTAGGAGAGAGAGAGGCCGACTAATAGAGAGTGAAAAGGCATCGAATAAACAAACAGTGGGCGTCGTCGGAACTTTCAGCCCGGAGAGATGGCTTTCGGGAAAATCGACGCGGGGAATGGGGGGTTGGGGGGGCGGTGGGCGAAGTGTGGCGAGAGGGCTATTAGGGTGCGGGTGCCCGTGCAGGCGCCGCCCCGGCTATTAGAGGCTTGTTTCACCCTCCTCCGTGAGAGAGCCCTTTGCGAGCCGCCGCCGCTCCTCTCTCTCCACGGGTTTCTCTCTCTCTCTCGCTCTCCGCAACGCCGCGCGGACGCTTTACTCGTACTACTTGCTCTCGCGCGCGTCAAGCAGATTACGCATGAGCGAAGACTCGGCGGCGGCTGGGATGCGCCGAGGGAAAATGCATATCGGCTCATCAGCGAGGGCCTGATTTTTAACTATCGGAAGATCTGGGTGATGAGAGAGAGAGAGAGAGAGAGCTGGTGGCTGTGGAGGGAGGCAGCTCGCGAGCCGAAAATTTTCAAGTTTCCGGGTAAAAAGTTTGGTTGTACTAGGTTTTAGTAAACAATTTGTAAATTCATTATTTTTTTATTCAGGCTCCGTTATACATTTGCATTATCTATTTGCACTATTTATGTTTAACGCAATTCCATAAATTAGCGAAAGTTCCTATATAACCTAATATGCAAGTAAAACCGATTAACAATTTGAATCGTCTCGAGACTTTTAAACAAATCAAATTAACTCGGGAAACAATAAAACGGCCAAACAAAAATCCTCGCATTTCCGAAAACCGGCCAATCCTCCGACTCGTACTCTATTATTCCGAAAAGCCACGAATAGAGCAAACCGGTTTTTTGTAAACCTACAAATTTAGCGTCCACACCGAACCGGCGATCCACACGCGTCGAAAAAGCGTCTTTCTCCACTTTCTCGCAGCTTGACACGCAGCACCGAAAAGCACACCACTCCCCCTCCCCGCCGCACACAAGCGGATGGAGAGAGAGAGAGAGAGGCCGCGCGCACACAAGCGTCGCCCCATCGGAGCGGAGGTGGAAAGAGCCGAGTGTCGGTGCACGGCGAGGACCGCAGGAGGGTTACCACGGCAACGGAAGCGCTCGCAGGAGCGATGCCTTTAATAGGTATCTTTGCCGTACGAATAGAAGCAGCAGCAGCGGCGGCGGCGGCGGCGGCGGCGGCGGCGGCGGTATCCCTTCCCCTCTCCTCCGACGTCTAGCTCGCGGCGGCGGCGGCGGCGGCAGCGGCAGCAGCGGCTGGTGGATTGGCTGGCAATTCCACGGCTGCTTTTCCCCGGAACTCTCGAAAGTCGCGCAGCAGCCGGGCGATGATGTGCCGCGAGTCGACGAGAAAATAGAGAGACCGCCCTGATTGGCTGCTCCTTGTCGATGTCGAGCGGAATCTGGTTTACGAGCTGTCCGCGAGCTGCCGATTGCTCGGGGTTTCACTGCGAGATGTTTGCGGTTAGAAAGATGATGCGGCGTTCGCCTCCTTTTTTTTCCTTTTTTTTTTCGAAAACTGTCCAAGTTATTTCACTTTGAGGAAATGTATAAATGCGGGCGAAATGGGAAAAATATGTTGATGCAAGCGAAATTGAAAAACTTTACCGGGCGAGATATAGATTTTGAAAATATTTTGACTGGCACTTTTTTTTATATTTACAACTGCGCGATTCGAGTTTTCAAAATAGAAAATACCCGCGAAAATCGAAACGGTTAACAATTAACTGTTTTTCGTTGAATGTTGAATAATCCTTAATCTTTCCCTTTACTTATTTTTCAACAGGATTATTAAACCTGACAACCCCACGTTTTTCAAAGTCAAATTAAACAACTCTCTGAATTCTGTCCAAAAACGCAAACTTCAACGAAATTACCACACCATTCACGCTCCACAACAATTCGCAATTATCCGCTCACTAATCCCCGAGTTTTCACCCCGCCGAAACCCCGCTTATTTCCCCAACTCGGTAATCAAATTGGCCTCTCCTCAGCCTTCCTCCGGGCGGAAAGTCGGCGCGTATCGACGTCGCGACGACGACGACGACGCCTCTCTCGCGCGCGCCTTTACATCCCGGGGCGCGCGCGCGCGCGCGCGTTATGCCATGCATTTCAAATGGGCAAAGTTTGCGGCTCGGCTCTCGTCGGCAAATGGGAAAAGAGGACAAGCTTCGGAGGAAGGAGGGGGGGGGGGCGCGGTAATATATACTCCGCGGATAAGGCGAAGGAAGGCGGCGGCGGAAAAGTGAGAGAAATAAGCACCGGGAGATATCCTGCGCCGGATTCGCTCTCTCTCTCTCTCTCGTCGCCCCGCGTCTTTCCGAACTTATTCATTGTGTTTTACCATTGTACTTTGGACAAGCTGTGAAATGGCACCGTTGTTTATGCTGAAAGTTGGCGACGAAGGCGGGGAGATTTATTTGTTTAATGGAACCGGTCGAGGAGTAAGTTTATGTAAAACATTGGCCGACGGGGAGTTGGAAGATTTTATTTTTCTTGGTGTTTATAGCGAAAAATTTTTACGGATTTAAATACAGTGTTTGGAAAACTCGCGAAAATAAACGTATCCTTTTAGAAACAGCGGTTTGCTCTCGATTAACCGTCCATTTTTTGTGCATTTCGAAAAATTTTGGAAAAATGAGCTTTTCGGCTGCATTTTACCAAGAAAAGCGGGAGAATAAAGCAAAATGCAGAAAATAATGCACACGCGGATGATTGACTGAACGAGGTCAGGACTGCAGGGGGCGTTGCCGAAAAAGAGTAGCCTCCTCGATAAGTGCAGTGTTCAAAAGTAGAATCAGCCGAGGCAAAAGCCTCGCGGCGCGACAGAAACAAAAAATCCCGAGACACAGAGAAAGTGCGAAAAATAAACAACGAGCGAAAGAGAGAGAGGAAGAGGCGCGGGGAAATATGGAAACGCGCGGCGTATTACCGGGGAGGCTCTCTCTCTCTTCGTCCCGAAGGAAAAAAACAAAGTGAAATAATCAAAGGGAGATAGAAAATAGCTATCGGCTGAAAGTACACACAGCCCGAGCATAAATACGAGAGCGCGCGAACAGCCCGGGGGGGAGGAGGAGGAGGGGAGAAAAAAGGGTAATAGAAGGAAGTACGCGGAAAGGGTGTGAGATAAAATACGGGTTTTAGGTAAAAAAGTGAGTAATAAAGGACGCGCGAGATGGAATGAAAAATGAGAACTGCAGCGAGGGGGGCGGAGGAGGAGGAGGAGGGGGGCGGAGGCGGCCGGAGAGGGAGGAAGGAATAAATCTGGGAAAAAGCAAGCGAGGCAACTCGCTGCCGGGGAGGAATCATTTTAAATAAAAGCGCACGCGTGGAAAAGTAGTCGATACCGGCGGCGAGGGAAACAGCGTGTTAAAATGTGCCGGCTGAATTGACGCCTAGATTATTCGCGCGCGCCTCGACGAAAATTAGAGTTTTACGGCACCCCGCTTTGTTGTTAGTAGAAAAATGTTCATTGACGAAATTAAACGATTTTATATTTTCGATGATTCGTATTTGCTTGTACGCAATATTCTAATAGACGAACAAAAATTCGAGTCTTACAAAAGCGTTAATTTAACTGTAGAAATAAAAAAAAAAGCGTTGAATTATTCCCCACAACGAGTCACAAACGAGCCGAGCATCAGAGATCGCGAAAAGATCATCCGACAAAAGATCTCGAATGTAAGCCAACAAAAAGCTCTCTCTCTCTCTGCAAGCGCGCGAAGCTCCCGGGGGAGAGAGAGAGACAGAGCTGCGCGCAAAGAAATAGCGAAGCGCCGCGACCCATTACAAGGAAAGAAGGAAGCTCGTATAACAGCTATCGCCGAGAGCCGAGCGGGAGAGAGGATGTGGCTATACAGAGGCGAGAGAGATAGTTTGCGGGAGTCGCGAGCGACAGCTCGTCTAAATGCTAATAGCTTTATCGACTGCGACTCAAAGTCCGGGGGCTTTTTTCCGATTTTCGCGCCGCGTCCCGCGCTCTCCTCTTCTTCTTCTTCTTTGCGCGCGAGAGCTCGCGCGAGCCTCCGTTCGTTGCACTCTCGCGATCGCCGCTACTACTTTTGCGGGTCGCCGCTGTGTGTGCTGGCGGGAGGCTTTTTTGTTTGTAAAATGGATTTTTTGATAATTCGACGGTTCGTCTCGACCATTTTACAAGTTAAATTTATCGTAAAATGAGGGTTTACTTTTTTGTAAGGGGTGATAATGATTTATTATTGAAGGCTAAGTTTTTTAGCGGTTGTTAATTTTACTAGGAGAGTTTCGAATATTTCGTTGTAACTTATGGAATATATTTTCTTATGTTGAAATACGAAAGAAGCCGCGCCCACTCAGTTTAACGCTCAATTTATCAAAAGTTAGTTCTTTTAGCTAAAATCGTAGATAAATCGATTTTTGTTCAATCACATACAACTTTTCAACTGTTAATTGTAGAGTATTTTAATTTCCGGCATTTGAAAGGTGAGATCAAATCCTATTTATATCGATTAAAAAAAAGATATGCAAAAATCTTTATTTGTTCAGAAGTTATTGCTAAATGAATATTTACAATAAATTAAGCTAAAATTACGTAAATAGATTTTTTATGTTATTTTAATTGTCATTCTTTGACTATAACTTTTGAACAAATAAAGATTGTTGCATATTCTTTTTTTTTAATGGATAGGATTTGATCTCACTTTTCAGATGCCGGGAATTAAAATACTCTACAATTAACAGTTAAAAAGTTATATGTGATTGAACAAAAATCGATTTTTGTCTTACGTTTTCGCTAAAAGAGCACATAACTTTTGTAAAATCAAGCGTTAGACTGAATGGACGAGGCCCTTTTTCTATCTTAAAATTATAGAAAACATACTCCAAAGTTACAAGAAAATCCGTGACCTAAAGGTCATCCTTTCCTAGTTAGTTTGATCTTGTTTGAATTACGAAAAATTGTACTGGCAAATATTTTTTTCATTAATATACAAAGAAATTTATATTAAAATTTAATATATAAATACGAAAAAATCCAAGACATTTCTTTGTATAATAATATAGTCGTATTACTCTTCTTGAATTTTAATGTGTACAATGTATGCTTCAATTAAATTTATATTTAATCCTTCAACGAAATATTAGAATTCTAAAAATTTAACAGAGCAAAGTTTATTCTGCGAACCAAAACGAATTGCGTCTGATTCCATTAAACTATTCAGCATTGGTTTGTTTATAGACTTGAACAATTTTATTATTTACTGTTTTCGAATCAACCTAAAAATATTACCTGTACCACCACCATGACCATAATTGAAATAAACAATATTGATAAAACTCTCCCCCCTCAAAGCAGAGATCGGCCAATATTTTCGGCCCCGAAAATTCTAGCGTCCAACGGGGACACGTATATTTACAAAACTCGCTCTTCCCCCCCCTCAAAGCAGCGAAAGAGCTCCGCAGAGCAGCTTCTTGGTGGCGCTCCGGTTTCATCCGCAGACCCATCGATCTACTTCCCCAGCGGGCGGCTCCGAGAGAGAGAGAGCCGTCAATCCGACGCGAGTTACATCCTTGTTTCTGGCCGGGCGAGCGGTTTTGCTTCGGTAAGCCCACATGTCGCTCTGCGAGAGATCTGCCCTCTCTCTCTCTCTCCGTCTCTCGCGCCCCAAATGGACGCAGTCGGGCCCTTAATAGAGCGGGCAGGGCCAAGTGGCATCCCGAAGGGCTCTATCTGATGGCATTTATCATCGATTAACTTGTAAACAGCCAATCTGCTCTCGGGCGCCGCAGCTCTCGCGCGCTGCGCCGAAATTATGACAGATGCTTGCGAGGGACGAGGGCGATCATTTGATTTATGGGGTTAAGGCGGGAGTCTCCTTTTTTTTTTTTCTTTGCCGAATGATTGTTGGGAGACCCGACAGCGGCTTTGTTTTGATTGTTGGGACTCGGACGAGTTCGGGGTTCGAGATATGGATCCGGTGCAAATTGAGATTTTCAAGCTGTTTTCAAGAGTCGAGATTGCTTTTTTAAAACAATTTTTAGTCGAATCGTTTGGCAATCGATGCAACTGGATAAGATAATGGTTGCTACAAATATTTTCAGACCGAAATGTAATCAAATTTTTAAGAAAAAAAATCTATAGATACTTTCTTAAAGTTTCTATTAAATACTTTATTTCAAAGATAAATATTCTTTGTGAAAATATGTTAATCATAACTTTAACACACATAACTTAATATTAAAGAATTCAAAAACGGTTTGAGTTTGAATTCGAAAATACCTCATTCCTCCACCAACAAAACTTTAATACCCAACGCAAAACCATCATCAAAGTCATAAAAACCACAATCCCGAGTCACAGCGAAAACCTCTCCAGCCGCCCAATCACAACCTCTTCATTATCCGCAAACAAAAGACTGCTCTCTCCGGCTGAAAAACATCGCTTCCCTCTTCGCTGGCGCAAAAAATCGCCTCCGCAAGCGCTCGATCAGAGCGGCAGCGCATCCGAGCAGAACGGGGAGCTCCCTCTCTCTCTCTCTCTCTCTCTCCGCTCGACCACTTAGTCCGCAGAGACAACGGGGCGGTAATCTGCGGTGCGCTCTCTCTCTCTCTCTCTCTCTCTCTCTCTCCGGTGTACTGGTCGCGCTTACGCGTCTATCTATCAGCACAATATATCCCTGCTGGGACGCGTCTTTCGCCCTTTTAGCGGAGGGTCCGAGCCCCGCGCTTCTAAGGCAGTGATCAGCTAGCCGCAACGCTTTTCTGAGGGCCCCGATCGATCATCGCTCGCTCGCTCGCTCTCGTTTCCATTTATTTCCTTGCCTTCTCTTTTTTTTTTTTTTTGCCCGCCGGGCTTTTTGCTCGGGGACGGAGCCGGACAATGAAGTGATATCGCGCTGGGCAGTTGCGGCCGCTGCCTTATGCCGCGCTTTTATCGCTGTTTTAGCGAGAGAGAGAGAGAGAGACAGGGGCTTTGTCGGGGATGGAGAGTAGTTGCGGGCTAAGATATTAAGTACTTGACTTTTCAATGGAATATTGGACTATTTTTTGGCTTTATTAGAGTATCTTTGTTCGTTTTATAGACGTTGCTAACGATTCATGTATATGTTTATTTTATTGGATAATTTATAATTATTTATAAGATCCCTTTTCGGTCTACGTTAAATATAGACTTTTTCCGACTTTTTCATATTCGCATTATCCCGAATCATACAATAACATAAATTAGTACTAATATTTTCCTTTCTTAAAAAAGTAATGAGCCTGAAAGTGAAGGCAAACTACTCGCGATATGATTGGCTGAGTCTGAACACGTGATAGTGTTAATTTGAAAAAAACTTTCAATTGTTCTGCATTCGTTTTACAATTTGCTTTGCAAATTCGATTCGAATTACTTTCATTGTATAATTTAACTTTTAGAAAATAATAATAATAGAATTATAAAATGAATCTGCAAAGATTTGTAGTAAAAATAAAAAAGATGAGTTTTTTTTTTAAATTTTGTGTTTATAAATCTAAGCACTTTTTCAAACGATATCATTGAATGTACTATTTTGAAATTTCCATTGAAATTCATCAGAAATGACCACCCAAAGCAAACACATTCAATGATCACTTATCCACCCGCAGCAAAAACAAACCCAAGCATCTGTACGTAAATACGGGCGAGCAAGAACAAGTGGGCAGCTTTTATTTCAGGGGCGTGATCGATATTTCGAGCGCGGCGAATATAAATCGTTTAGCCTCGAATGGATACACGACTTTTCGATTAAAGATCGAGCTCCGAGCAGGCGGGAAGACTTAATGGCGGGCGTGAAAATCGCGAGCGAGATAAGTTTTTTAGGATGGCTGCCGATAAACCCGTGAATATCAAAGTAAGTTTGTTGCTTTCCGTAATGATTAAGATAAGTGGACGTATTTAAGTAACTTACGGCGTTTAAGAATGGATTGTGCGTAATGAAAAAATGCTTCGAGAGATAAATTTGCAAGTTTTAAATTATAAGTTTTGTAATTTTAGAATGTTCACAATATTGTTTGTAATCACAGGCAGTTTACGATGTATTTATTTGTAATATAAATTAATTTCATAATTTTCCCTTATATTATAGTATGACATGAGCTTCTTAATTAACAAACAAATCATTTGAATTAAGAATAAATCCCCCACCATCAGCAACGCTTACCGTTTCAAACTCAAGAGCCTCATTACCATAAAACAATTGACTCTCCGAACCAATCCAACGATACAACAAATTTCAATTCCTTCTCGCAACGCGCATCTCCCATGCAAAATATACGCGCCGAACAAAGGCCCCGGTTATCCGGGCGCATCCCGGCAGCCGCCGCCGCCGCCGCTCGCAATTATACGCAAACGGCTGCAAAAATCGCGCGCCGCGTAAATAATAAAGAGAGCCCGGGAGTTTTGAAACCGATCGCCCGTCGGCGCATGTGCCTAATAGAGCGCAGGGGCCCGGGCATAATGGTGTCGTGTTTCCGGGGCTTTAAGCAGGCCAGTCTGTAACAGTAAACCGGCGCGCCACGGGGTGTTTAGGGAAAATCGCCCGAGCTTTATTATAATGCTCGGCGTTTCGTTCTTCGTTTTTTTTTTTTTTTTTTTTTCATTCTTTACTAAGCCGAGAGAGCGTCGAAAAAATCTTTTGCTATTGTGTCGGTGTCGGGGAAAGGGAGGGTTGAGCGCCGACGGGCTGGATCGAATAAAATGTGATTAGAGCTAAGTTTGTAGGTTTGCGCGATGGATTGAGTAATGAATTCGATTAGGAGCCGGAGTTAAGGGTGTGATGGGGTTCGTACTGGGTCTTTTGAAGAAATGCTTTTTTGTTTGCCAATGTTTACTGAATTTATAAAAATGAGCATTTATAAAAATGAGTTCGATTAATTATTTAATTTCAAAAATTTGAAATGCAAATTAAAAGGGTATTAATTTCAGACAAGATTGATTTTATTCATTTCGCATAATTCAATCTGCCGGTATTTCGCGTCCGTATACTTTTTGTGTAATGAATTGTTTTTTATAATGCATATTTATTGCATCATCTTAATTAATAAAAAAGGAACACTGTGTTTTTTGCTGATGGATGGTAAAATAATAAAATTAAATGATATAATTCATTGTGAAAGGTTTGATTAATATTACCAATATTAAATAATGAATGCAATGTTAAAGTATTATTGAGCAAAAATTTTAATAATCAACGTTCACTTCCCAAGTAGAATTCTGTCAAATAAAGTAAACATTTCATTTATGGTTGTATAATTTTGAAAATAAAATTTATGAAATATTATTGTCGAGGCAACAATACGTTAAATATTTCAACTAAATTTAAAATATGCACATTCATTTTGAATGAAGTATTTAACAAAGTATTTGCACTCTTGATTTATTAAATTTCATGCCCCCACCCCCCTCCATCTTTTAAATAAACATTATTCCCAACACCACCGGCGACTTTTGCATTTTTAAAAAGCGATACGCATTCGTATTCGCGACGACGTCAATTAAAATTCGCGTAATCATTTTATAAAGGCGAAAAATCCTATTACCAAAACGTAAATTACTCGGCGCAGCTCTCTTTGAGAGACAAACGGAAGAAAAAACAGACACAAAAGAAATCAAGCGGCACTCATCGTCATCGCAGTGGGTACAAAACGCCTCGTTTAAAAAAAAAAAAAAAAAAAAAAAAAAACGCGAGAGAAAGAGCCCCCCCGTTGCGTCGCTCTTTGAGAGGAGCACGTTATGCCATCCGTCAAACTGTATACGAAAGTGAAAACGTCTATTCTTCCCTCGGTTACGTCGGGAGTGTCTGGGAATATTAGACCGGATTAAAAGTGCTAGATTTTTAAAAATGTAGGCAGGAAAGCAGGCGAAAATGGAGCGAAGTTGGAGATGTTAAATATTACATTCGCTTTTAGTTTGAAATTATTTAGAGTGGTCGGAACGTATAACAATGGATTTTTCATGAATCTTTTTTTAATAATCATTTGTATACGTTATTATGCGAAAATTAATAACGCTAAAGTAATTATAACGCGAAATTTGATGAGGCTTCTGTGGAAATTTAAAATAAATTCTTTTATAACTCTTTTAATTAACGAACTAATTTTCAGTTTTAAACATTGATGAAAAACGAAAAGAATTAGATTGGAGCATTTACACAAAGCAAATTTCAGCGACATTCACCGAGATCCGAATGACCAAATCCCGAGCCCAGTTTCCCGCAACGTTGCACTCGAGGCTGCGGAAAACTGGAGCGATTCCTTACAAAGCCGCGCGACATTCTTGGAAGTATCCGTCGGAGCGGTCAGCAAATCCTTTGAAGCTAATCCCCGCTTATTTCGCATTCTTAGAACGACGCAACTCTTAGCGCAATGCGCTTAAAACAGGCGGATAATGCTCTCTCTCTCTCTTTCTCTCTCTTGCTCTCTGTGCTCTCAAGATATTTACATCGCAGCCTTCTAATTAAATAGATTAGCCTCGCTCCCGGGGATAAAGGCGGATTAGCGGCGCCGTGTCGAGTGGGCCCCTGTTGTCAAGTGCAGCGTTTAAGCGCTTTCAGGACCGAAAGTCCTTTTTTACGCGGGACGTATATTTACGTGGGATAATCGCTCCCTCTCTCTCTCCCTCCGCTTTTTAAGGGCGCCGAAATTTTCCGGGCTCGGTTGCCTGGAAAAGTCTCCTCGGCGAGAGACGGAAGTGTTTTGGTATGCGTTCAAGCTCGATAGCTTCCGTTGCTAAGTGTTTGCTTTCAAAAGGAGTAAGAGGCGCAAGGGACGATGCGTTTTAAAGACTTTGTTTTTCGTTCCGCGCGTTTTAAATGGAAATTTTTTTTTTTTTTTTTTAATCTAAAGTTTAAAATGATGCTGTGCATTCTTAATGTTCGCTGGGCCATTATTACTTTTTACGGTAACGAGACCGGTTTTTATTTATTCAAAAATTTTAAATACTTTCATTGTGTCTTTTTAAAAGAGCACAAAAGTATCCCGTTGACAAGTATATAGGAGATTCGCGTCTTTAAAAGAAAAGAGAATTGCAAATTGAAACTTTATAATTCACGTTCTTCGATCAACGAACTCGCTATCACAAGCAGCCTCCCTGCAGATCAATAACGATCAACCGAATTTGAAAACTGCTTCTTGAACTTCCCTCCAAAAATTTCCTCCACCCCCCGATAAATCACGCAGGCTCCCATGCTTGAGAAGCAAGTCAAAACTCGCGTCGGCCCACCCAAACACTCGAACCTCGACCCCTGCTAAATCCTCTCCGGCGCAATGCGATTATCGCCCGGCGTACTCGCTCGTCGCTCTCCGCTCCCGAGAGTCGGGGCCCGGCGCAGCTTCCGCCGCCGTCGTCTTCTTCGTCGCAGTCGCGCCGCGGGCGAGTAGCCGTAGAGTGGATGGGTATAACTCGAGCCTCTCCGGCCTCCGGCTCGGTTGTCGAGGGGGGCTTTGTTGTTTAGAATAAATCCCCTCTTTTTATGAGCGCGCGCCCCTATTATCGGTAATTAGAATGGCCCTTCTGGCCACGCGACCACTTTTCGCTCCTCTCGCCGCGCCGTCGCCGCTCGCTCTTGAAATCGAGAACGAGGAGAGAGCTTGGGAGTGGAGGCAGGGACCATTGCGGATAAGGCTTACTTTTCACCAGGCGAGGCTAAACTTCAGCGCTTGAAGTTTATTAGCTTGATTTTTCTTATTGCCACCAGAGATTTTATTTTCTGTTGCTTCGATTCGTGCACGCTTGATTCGCCACCACAGGTTAACGTCGTAAATGAAGGCGCGACATTGACTCACGATCTGTAGGAAACGATCTGTAGGAAACGATAAACAATGATAGATAGATAGCAAAATATAAATTAATTATATGACTTCTCAGAAAAGTATACAATTCCTATACAAATTAAAAAAAAAAGAAAGTATTGAAATCTATTTATAAATAATCAAGAATATAAGTGGCCGAGTGATCGAATATTGGCTGAATAATGATTAATTATTGGCCGAATATGGATTGAACATTGATCAAAATTGGTGAAATACTGGTCGAATACTGGCTGGATAATCAGGTCAAACGTTATTTAATAACATTTAACAATCAATTTCCATAAAAATAATTCAAAACTTCAATATTTAGAAAAAATAACTCTATAGGTACTTGCGGGCCCGTCTTAAAAAAATACGACTGCGCAGTCATTTTTTAACAATACACAGAGAAAAATTTCCTTAATTTTTAAAAATATTTCGTGAAAATTTACTACAAAGTATAATAATTCAGTAACAGACTGGGAGTTTTGGAAATTTTACAGAACAGTATAGTAATATTTCGATTTATTATAATAAATCGAAATATTATGAAAAAAATGTATTAACTCAATTCTATGAAACGAGACACAAGCAGACCTAAATAAACAATCGAGAATTTATCCCTTATTAAAAAATCCCACGCGATATTATCGATCTCGAGCGAGAATCTCCAATAATTTCGAGAATCTCGACTCGTTTCGAGAGCCTCAGCCGAGACATTAGAGATTTTCTTTAGCACCGAAAAACAACAGTTAAAGAACGAACGAGAAACATCGGTGCGCGGAGCGCGCCCATCTATCCTAGTATTTAAAAACATTTTGAAACTGTGAAAAAATCCTGCCGACGCGTGCAATCGAACTTGCTCTTCCGGACTGACAGCCGAACGCCTCACCGCCTGAGCTAAAAATAAGTTAATATTTTATATTTGATGATTCGAATCGCCGTCATATATTATAACTCATACATAATTGATTTAAATTTTAAAAATTATGTATGATAATAATTTGATAATATTTATGTTGTTTTATAAAGAAAATTAGTTTAATAATGTTTTAATTTTAAGTTTTTTATTATAAATTGCAAGAGTTTTTACAAAAGAAAACGTTGAGGTTATGATTTTGATGCGTGGATTATTGGCTCTTGCCGACTTTTGCGCATGCGCGAGTACAAAATTACTAGATTTTTTTTGTATATAGTGCAATAAAATTCTGCGTTATTCGGAATTCACAAAAATTTACTATACTTTATAGTAATTTATATCGGAAAATATTTTAAATTTTTAAAACATATTGTGTAAAATTTACGGAAAATCTCGTAAAAGTGCTCAGTTTTCCAGTCTATTGCCAAATTACAAACCTTTCCACTTACATTTCTGTTAATATATGTAAATGTTCTAAAATTATTTTCTCCGTGTATTCATGCAAGGATCTTGCGCAGTTCATGCATAATCAAAGCAGAATTTTTTTTCACTTGACGGGGATAATGGGAAACGAGCGCTGATTGATTACGCTGATGATGAGTGATTGCTTGGTTAATTGTTCGCAGCGCCGCGAGCGCGGTGTCCGTTGATTATGCGAATTTTGATGTGAGTGCGGAGGCTGATAATAAAGTCGCCGAGTTCGTGTCAACTTATTAATTCTTTCTTGGACAAGCAGTGTTGCTGTTTAAATAAGTGTTAATGAGTGTTTACGAGTTACGAATTTTATTATGCGCGTTTTTAAATATTAATAGAATTGGGAAATATAATATAATATAATAATACAGTAGAAATATAATAAATGTGAAAGTATTTTTATTCTTGTTGAAATTAATTCAGATGCTGGGTTTGTTGGCAATTACATTTAGAACGTATAATTTACAATAGTGGACTATTTTTATCTAATCCCAAGCAAACAAATATAATTTAGTTTGTAATTGCGTACATGAAATGTTAATGAATTATACACGATTAAACGAGGATTCAGTATAGATGAATTAATTGAATTTTTTTCAAGTTCATAATCCCTTTTGAGTGATAAAAATTATTAATGTTGCTTTGTCGAAGAGAAGAATGAAATGTATATCGCATTTAAACTAACTTCCCACACAAATTAAAGGTTAATTAACCTCTACCTACCTAAAATCAATATCAAAACAACGTCGCATCCATTAATTTTCCAAAGAACCAAGAAAAATCTGAACATATCACTCGTCTAAATATTTAGCCAGCATTATTAAATTGACAGCACCCCATAAACCAGCCAGCCACTTCATTGAATCCAAGCCACCACCATCAAAAAACCTCCCTCGCCACCTCCACCCCCGACCATAAAATCTCCAGCAGCGTCATCTCCCGCGGCAAGTCTTTCCCCGCAGTGCAGGTAACGTCGCCCGGCATTTATCATCGATTAACGAGAAAGAGAGAGAGAGAGAGAGAGAGAGGGAGCACTGCACTGCATTGCGCGACAACGGCCGCTCGGGAGTCGTAGAAACGCGAGAGAGAGAGAGCGGGAAATAAGACTGCACATTACGCCATTACACTTTCCGGCCAATTAATCGCGAGCAACTCCCTCAAAAGGCCGCTTTTCGCGCAGCCGCTCCTTCGGGATTACTTCGCCCGAGGCCCCTTTCTCGCTAAGAGCCGATGAACCGCCTTTATGCGCCCGTCGCCATGTGCGTGAGGGGGGGCTTTTTTAGCCCGGCTGATTGCTGGAGCTAAGTATTTTTAGTGCGACTTTTGGCGACGGGGGTTGGAAGGGGCTGAGGATATATTTTTCGCGATGGATGGGTGAATTGCGCTTTGTGGAATTTAATGTGTGGCTTTTTTTTTCTTTTCGATTGTGGGAGAATTCAGCGAAAGGTGTCATTTATTTCCATTTTTTTTTCCATCCCAATTTATTTTTGTTAATAATTTTAATCGTCGGAACTGCTGAAGTAACAACTGCTATTGTTAAGTTAATTTTGTGAAAGTAAGGATTTTGCTCGAAACGCGAAGCTACCCATTAACTAAAACATTACGTTGCACTTAGACGACAGTGAAACTAAGTGTCAACTTGAAATTTCCGCGCGAGCTGTAACTTTGAAGATACTCCGTCTAACAACATTCTTAACTTAATAAAACGTATCCGACTTAACTTCGCAGTTATATACGTTTCGCGACATTAAGCCAAACTTTTTATTTATCAAAGACCAAATTCAATAAACCGTCCATTTAATTCGAAACCGAGGAATCACTTCCAATCTAGGTAGTCGAGAAACCCGTCGAATCTCGCGACTACTTCGTCGAAAGCAGTTGAGGCCATCCTCGTCGGTAATCTCTAAACTCGGCAATAATTTCTAATGCGCAGAGCCGCCACAGTAAACCTTAATTCGGCAGCCGGCATCTCGGTTTTAAATAGCGAGCAATCACTCTCGAGTTCTTCGCGGATCGAATGGCCTCCCCCCGTCTCCTTTCATCCTACTTCTTCTTCATCCTTTAGCCCTTTCCACCAGGCGCGCGGAGAGCAGCAGCAGCAGCCGAGCTCTCGTCCCTCTTCTCTCTCCCCCCGGGCGGGTAGCTGTAGGGTAAGACGCGCCCAAGTTAATACGTAAACGGAGTTCCTAAATGGAGTTAGCCAAGTTCGCTCGCGTTTGAGCCACTGAGAGAGAGAGCTCCGGGAGTGTGCTGCGAGTGCCGCCGCGCGATGCTCTCTTGGTTTACGGATGAAATTCCATCGGACGCGAAGACTTTCTTTCTCCGGCGCGCTTCTCGCGCGATGCCCGCATGGGAAAACCGCCGCCGCTGTTGCTTGATTTTTCAGAGACCGCGAAACGCGTCGTCGGGCGATAGGTGAAGAATAGAGAAGAATAATTTTAGTTTGGAAGGTACAAGATGGGTGGTAAAGAGTTGGATTTTGAGCATTTTCTTTGCCTGCTTTTTAATAGGTGGCTTGAAGAATTACACTTAAGGATAACTACTGCTTCAATTGCTACCAACATTTTATGTAATGTTGGTGATCTTAAAAGATAAAATAATAACTCTTTAAATATGAAATGATTTATTAATAAATGTTAAAATAACAAAAAGTATGACAGTACTGTGCAATTGCGATACCCTATATAATTTGAAATCGTTATAAAACAAAAACGAATACATGAATTTTAAAAATTCTTTTTAAGTGTAAAAATTGTAGTAAAAGATGAAAAAAAATAAGCAGTCGATCATTTAAAAAAACCGACTATTCTTTGGAATAATATCTTTGGACCTAATAAATTTACCTTTTCCACAAATTTCAAGTCAATTGAAGCCTTTTTACTCTCGTAATCGTGAGACATAGAAAGCTCAGTTTTTTTTCATGTATTTTATTAAAGTTAACATGGAATACAATTAAAAAGAAATAAAATACAAAAGAAATATTAATATTTCCTGGCAAAAGTCGGCAAAAGTAGAAAATAACTTAAATAAGTTAAATAATAAAAATAACTTAAATAAGCATAAAATCGAAACTAATTCATAAAAGTATTTGAAATTTTAAAGCAGGCTCATAAAAATTAAATGAAACTTATGTGCGAAATTTTAAGCGAATCCATTGCGTCATTTAAAAGTAGTTAAGGGAGAAGTACGAACATACGTACGTACATCCGGACATTTTTTAAGAACTACTTTTTTGGACTCTCTGAACCTAAATATGTGCTTTTACGTAAAAATATGAAAAACGATAAATGTTGCCGTTCCAAAGCTTTCTCCATGAGAAACCAAAACGTCCAATTAAAAGTTACGTAGACAATTAATTTAAAACGAAAGAACAAAACTCCGAAACAACTATAAAATATATTCATGTAAAAAAAAATGTTTTTACATTGTAATCCACAAAAATGAATCGAGGAATAACTCCTGCTAGTCCTGCTGCTAGTACTGGGATTACCGCTAGTCCTTAATTGACCTAGAAAACTTTTATTACAAAAATCCCACGCGAGATTCGTGTGCCGTTTATTTATCGATCTTCGAGTTTATCGAATTATAAAAAAAAATAGAATAACAATGCGAATTTTGTCACTTGGCATTCGAAAGTAGATATCAAAAGCTTTCATTGAAGTCGTCGTGGACCTAATTTGGAGCAAAGTTGAAATGGGCAGGGGGGAAGGGAGTGTCAGGTTTACACAGAATGGTCCATATATATATTTTTTTAATAAAATTTTTTTATTGTAGTGGCTGAATTCGATATGGAGCAAGCAATAGAGCAGCCACTTCTTACCGAAGTAGCTGTTCTAGAGCCGCCACCTCCTACCGTGGAAATCCCGGCGGCACGCATTGAACATGCTGGGAGGAAGGAAGGAGTGCTACCTCTTGCCGCGCCAGCACAATTAAATAGTGAGATACTATTTACTTGTAATTTTACGCGAAAATTGGGTGAAAATGTCTTTCCACAGTCGAGGAGAGTTAATAATTATTTGGGTTAATTTTTGAAAATTAAAAATAATTTGAAAATTTTTTTTCTGTTTATCTTTCAGTTGTAAAACAAAAAAGGATACGAGAACGATATCGACAGGAGTGGGTCAAAGAGGGCATCCATCTATCGCGCTCGCAGCAAAAACGTCAAAAACGATTAGCTGCTGTAGTTTAGATTACTTTCTTTAAAATTTATTATAATTATGTTTCTGCCTATCCTGGTCGAAAATTTGACTTTCGTCCCTACGAACCAAGTATAAAAAAAACAAAGTAAAAAAAATGAAAAACGAAGTACTTCCCTTCATGCTAGAGTTAACCTAATCATCTATCTTTATATAAAATTCTTTATATAAAAGTAGCCTATAAAAATTACTGAAAAACTTTTGGAAAAAAATCATTTTTTCAACAGAAATATCTCCGGTTCTGTTGGTCGTAGAATAAAAATTCTTAAAACAAATTAAAGTAGAGAGAAAATACTGACTTTCTATGGTTGACAAAATTTTTTTAAGTCGTTTTTATACTTTTTTTATACCGCTTTAAAGAGTTAATAATTTTCCAAACTTCGAAATTTCTTTAATCAATTATATTTTTTTTTAAATGCGTCAGAGTTGACTGGATAAACATGATTTCGCGGCGGCAAACTTCGTACATGCAGATATAGAAATACTATTTCTGATATACACTGAGAAAAAAATTTGATTGAATCAATGGAATTTTACTATTAACTATTCACAATTGAAATGTCACTTAAA
>JAWWEO010018751.1:0-21449 GCA_035582975.1 Ormyrus labotus
CTCTACATTGTCGAGAATCCAGAGGAAAATCAAAAGAGACCTCGTAATTGTGTAAGAGTGAGTTGTTTCGTAAGTTGCTAGTGTTATATTTGTGCGATTCGACATCGCCATTTTCGTGTCGCGCCGCGTGTTCGTGATCGCGATTATAGAACCCGCTCGGGATCGAGTCGAATGCTCGATAAAATCGTGCTGCGCTTTCGCAGCTGGCGCCTATTAAATTTATACTTTTTTAGTGTTAATAAACAGTGTTAAATTTTAAATAAATTTGCGATTGTTTTATTTCGCGCTCTTTACAGCTACTGCAAAGTAGCATGTTACAATACTGTGGACAAGTTTATGCAAAGCATTCAACAAAAATGAGTACGCATTTACAAAAGTGTATAGCAATGCAAGTTTCTTCGGATATATTTTAATGAATATCCTAGTGAAAATAATTTTATCGATAGGATGTCAAAGCAAAGTATTGTGAAGAACTTCTTGCAAAAGCAATTTATGCTTCCAATGCACCAATTAGCATTTTAGATAATGAGCATTGGAGTACATTGCTTAATACCTTAAGTCCAGCATTTCAATTTCCAACTCAACATCAGCTTTCAACATCTTTACTTGAAACCACTTATGAGAATGTTAAAAAGAGCGTTAATCAGAAAGTTAGAGATGCTATGTCAATTGGTCTTCACTGTAGTTATAGATCAAATGCACGAAATGAAGGTATCATTCACTTGTACTAAGCACTCTGGATCCTGTTCTTTACAAGTCAATATCTTTATCTACTAATGTAGAAGATGAAAACCAATACACGGAAAAGATATGTGAAGTTATTGAAGAAGTTGGTCCTGATAGAGTGTTAGGTGTTTGTCTAGATAGTATATCCACTTGTGAAAATTTTTGGGAAGTACTGCAACAAAAATATGAAGAACACAATATTGCATTTTACAACTGTTCTTTACAAACATTGAATTGATTACTAAAAGATATAAATGAATTATCATCTATTAGTGTACTATTGAAAAATACTTCGAGCATGATAAAAGAAATAAAGCAATCTCAATCTTATCAGCGCTATTAAATGAAGCTTAAAGTGCAGCAGAAAAAAATCAAAATGTTAAATCTCTTAAGTTGTCTGGAGTAAAAAGGTGGAATTCCTCTTTAGAATGTTTAGACAGTTTATTTGAAAATAATGATAACATGCAGATCCTTGCATTTTCTCCAAAAGTTGGTAGATATTTAAGAAAGTTAACAAAAGACCAAATTGCAGATGAAGAATTTTGGTCTAAAATAAATTGTTACACGAAACTTATTCGACCTATCATTAAATGGATTTCATATTTAGATGACGAAGAAGCAAAAATGTGACGTTCCTGAAATTTTTGCAGATCTTGATTAGCATTTTGTAACAGAATTTCAAGAACCACTTGTGCTTATAAAAATGGAAGAATTTGATCAAATTCTAAAACGATTTAAAAACCTATTTTCTGCAGTATTTCAGTCAATAGATTATGCAGCTAATATTTTAAATCCACTTTTCAAAGGTGAACATTTGAGTTCATCTGAATTTGTTCAAGGAACTGAAGTCATTAGCAAAGTTTGGATTACCAGAAGATGACATACTTGTTGATTTAGCAAATTATAATTCTGGTAAAGGTGTCTGGAGAGTAAATTTCGTGAAAAAGTCAGTTGCTTTAATGCCTTCATCCACTCGGTGAAAAGGCTTTTTCAAAAACTCATTTTTAACAAAAATACAAGACACAAAACAAGATACAAGACATTAAAGTCTACAATGAAGATATTAAATGAGTTCTCGTTGAAGATGCAGAAGAAAATGTGGAAGAAGCAGAAGAAATTACTGGGGATCCTGAAGAAATTAGAGAGGACCAGTGAAGAACAAAGTACTGGGTTATACATTCAAATTGTTAATGGTGCAGGTGAAACATATTATGTACAGCAAAGTGTCCCATTGTGAAACTGATTTTTTTAGAAGTATGGTATTGCTAAAAAAGCACGTAACTTTCGAAAAATCATGCGTTAGGCCGAAAGTAAGGGTCTTCTTTCATAGTTGAACGTTCGCCTTTAGACTACATGCATCTAGTATGCCTTGGAGTAACAAAGTTATTACTTCGTTTATGGATTAGTCAAAAAAATACACCTCATTTAAATATAATGCAATTGGACAAACTTTCTTCTAATTTTGTCAATCTGATACCTTGGTTCTATGTTACGTAAATATGTAAATTTACATACCATAGGATTAACTTACAGAAACAAAAAATATACAGTGTCTATTAGATGTTTCATTTGTGATAGCCCAGCAGCTAGTTATGCTTTATCTGAAAAATAATTTAAGGGCTTTTGGAAGTATCGAGACAATTTCACTGTTCCACCAATGCACTGATGGAAGCCTGCTGGTTATACGCTTTCATGGCATAGTGGCATCACAAGCCTTCTTCACTCTCGTGATGATGTCATTTGCCCTCTCTGTAACACTACTACCATTGAACGGACGATTGTCTAAGGCTTCCCGGAACGTGTTATAATCAAAGGCGCTTGCTTTCCAGTGAATTCCGTTGATCTTCTTGGATGGAGTTTTGGCTCTCCGGCTACTAGAGACTTCCCAGGATATTACTCGATGGTCGCTAGCGGTGTAGATATCCACGACCTCCCACGAGTATTGATCTCTGAGAAGGGTGCTACTCACGAAGGTGAGCTCCACTATCGATGTTGCCTCGCCTCTTGCAAACGAGGGTTCATTCCCGCTGTTGATTAAAACCAAGTCTAATGTAGAATCGCTTGAAGCAATATTTGCCCCCTAGCGTTGGTTTCCTTGCTGCCACAGTTGAGTGCCCAGGCATTGAAGTCCCCAACTATTGCCACGGGAGAGTGCTGCTTGGCATCCGTAGTCAGTCTAGGTGGAGCGTAACAGCTGTAGAAACATATTCCGCCCAGTTTACCACTCACAAAACCATTTTCTGTACTGTTAACAGTACCCTGGAATACATAATTACCGTACGACCAGATAACGGCCTTCGTGCTGGCATCCATTTCCCAGAGCTGTGTCCCCAGGTGCCGGTATGGTTCCGAGATCAACACCAAATCAAGCTTCAGCTTCCGCACCGTCTGCGTGAGCAGGTGGTGCGCAGTCTCGCAGTGATTAAGGTTGAGCTGTATTATCTTCATTTCGATCTTTTGCTGATCACTTGTAGTGCATCTTTGTATGCTGGACATCCACGTATGCACCAGCAACCTATGCCCAGTCCTGCATGCTGCCCTTTTCAGTACAGAGGACACATTTATCCTCCTTCTTGCATTGAACAACCTTGTGACCACCCTCTCCACATTTTACACCGAGATTTGATCGGTCGACTAAACTCTTACTCTTGTTTGCAACGTGTCCAAATGCCCAGCCCTTAAAGCATTTCACGGGCCTCCTTGCTATTCTTATTCGGCAGTTGACCCAGCCTATTCTGATCTTGCCGTTTTTCCCAATTATTTTCTTGGCCACGACTGACGCCAATCGTACAGCTGCCACCTGTGTGCCTTCGCGCGCCTTCCGCAGGTATTTGACAGCCTCCAGCGGGATTTCTGTGTCCTGTCCGACTGCGCTTTTCAACGCCTCGAGGACATCTTCCTTGATTATGGCTTCATCGAGGTCTCTTATCTCGAGTGCTTCTTTCGGTGCTCTGCTGATCACTGTAGCCTCGTCTCCGAGGAGTTCTTTAATGGCCTTTTGCAAGGAAGGGGCCTCTTCGGTATTCCCTCGTGTAAGAACAATCAGCATATCTCCAATGGCTGTTTTGCGGATCTTGTCTGCGCACTTTTGAGCCATGCCAGCGGCTGAATCCGTTTCAAGATGTCCGAATACTTCTCTTTATCTTTCGGGCGAATTATCAGCGCATTCGTTTTTGGCTCTGAGTTCCTCTATTGCTGGGGTTGTTGTTTGTTCTGTTTTTTCTTTTTTCCATTCCCTTTCTGCCATTCTGCAGGTTTGGCAGGCAGTTTTTTCTCAACAGTTTGCGGGGCTGATTCGCTCCGCTTCTTCTTTCTAACATCTTCTTCCGGTGTGGTGGTATGCCTTTTCCGTTTCTCCCTGGTGTTGTTTCTGGGATTCGGCGTTGAGGTTTCTTCTACCATTATCGCCTTGGTCTCCATTGCTAGGGTTTCCGAGGATGTCTGAAAGTCCGACGGTGTCGCAGACGCCCGCGCTACCATTGATGGCGTCAACATCCGGCATTCTACCTACTCCATCACCGTCTTCCTCAATCGATTGAACGCAGTACCTATGGCGGTCACCTTGCTCTTTGTCTCCTTATGCACCTTCTGCTTTGGTTGACCGAATTCATAGAGCTCAGTGATCAGCTTTTCAACTCGTTCCAACTCTTGTACTTTCTTTGCCTTCTTCTTAATTAATTTCTCTGGTGTGGAATTTTCTCTCCCCTCACGTTCTTTTCCATTTGGAACTACCATACTTCTTCCAATTACCAGCGCATCATGCATAAAGGAGCGGGCCGAAATAGCGAGGAACGGGTGCACTTTTCAGTTAGGTGTTTCCACGTGTGGATACACCTACCTATCCCCAGTACGTGGGGCCTCGCCTTCGCTTAACCAGTCCCGACCAGTCATGGACATATGTGCGTGAACCAGCTTACGGACAGATTGGCGCTCGCCCGGGGCGGCACAGATTCCGATCTCTGTGCTCAGTACGCACCTCCTGATTAGGGCCCAAAGTGGCTGGCTTCTCTTCCCCGGTCACAGTAGCCACCTCGGCAGAGCAGGCTCACATCAGCCCTTCAGACACTGACAGCGGAATATACTGGCAGAGAATTCAGGCACTCCGAGTGTGCTGTGACAAGGGAGCATCGGGGAAGGGGAGGATTGTAGGGTAGGATATGTGGATCTGGGGACGGGTAGTTTACCTATTGGTCCGCGGAGGGTATTTTATTTCCCCTCTACCCCATAAGCGTGTTCCTCACGTCTACAGAGCGTTCCTCTATCCGCCACCCGAGGACACGCCACGTGGGATTTTTCACGCTCCCCACAGTGGTGTGTGTGTGTGTGTGTGTGTGTGTGTGTGTGTGTGTGTGTGTGTGTGTGTGTGTGTGTGTGCGCGCGAGTGCGTGTGCGTGTGCGTGTGTTGTTATTTATTTATTTATTTATTTATTCGCATATACCACTCACAAGCGAAGCACAGACCATGTATCTCTTAAACTTCAACTGGCCATAATGTTTTTAGGGGTATTCAGACCCATGGTCCATAAGAAATTTTTTGTTCAGAAAGTTTTCAGTTATCTATAATTACATTCTTAAGCAATTTCACCGAAGCCACGTTTTCAATGTTAATGGTGCGGGGTCCTTTCCGCACTAACAACTGTGTCAATTTTATTTGTGTTAAATAATTTATCTTTTTGTTTAAAAAAATTAACATACGTAAATGTGGTAACCCAATCAATAAATAAATACTACCAGTATAGTAGTATCCAAATTGAAATGTAATATTTTTTTTTAATGTAATATTTTCATTGAATATTTTAAAATAAACAAAATACAAATACAATAAAATAGTAATTTTTATTCCCTTACCGACTATGGAGTAAGAATCGGCATTTTTCTTGGATATTGAACTTCCCGCATAGGGTCTAAGATTAAAGTAATAAGTATATATGTAATCACTATTTATTTACTGTATTAAAAATAGAAATTGTAGATCAAATTATATTGTTATACATTTAAGAGTTTGTTATCAAATAATCATTTACATTTTTATTATTTGGGGAAAAAAGGGCAACAAATTATAAGGCTTCTTATTGGTTGGAACATTCATAAAGTTATTGGCAGCCAACTTTGGTCATCGATATAAGCCGTAAAGGGGCTCATTTTACTCGTTAAACAACTATCTAGAGATTCTTCATGAAAAAAATTTGAAAGAACTCATTTTCAAAAAGCAAATTCCAATTGTTTGTAAACTCTTGCGTACTTGGACATAAACAATTGACTTTCATTCTTTCCAAATTAATTATTTCAAACTTTTTTTATAGTGTATCTCTAGATAATTGTTTAATTGGTAAAATGAGCCCCTTTATGTTGACACAAATTAAAAAATGAAAAAAATTAATTACTTTGAAAAACTTTTTCTTTTATGAAGTATATTTTTATTCACAATATAAAATTTTGACTTTTTAATTTTTTTCAGTTCATAAAAGTTAACTTTATAACGTATATCATCACTTACGTTATCAGATTATAGTTAAGTATGCTAAGAATTTTTTTTAAAGTTCTATATCTTACAAGGAGAACACATGACATTCGGGTGGCAGATTCCAGTCGGAGACGAACCCACCTACCCTGTCCGAGCATAGGAAACTGTCTTTTTACAGCTTCAATTTCTTATATATCCGCTTCCTGCAATCATTATATTTATGCATATTAAGCTTAATTAAGTTTAATTAAGCTCTTTGACGCAACAATTATATGCTAAAAAATCAACTTTTTAGCATTAAACTTTAATATAAATTAATATAATAACAAATAACTATAAAAATAACTTTACCTTCATTCAACGAAAACTATGACAAAGAATTATGTTCACAAAAGAATTAATTATATGTTTTTAAATTAAGAAAAACCTATCTCACACTTCTGCTTGATATACATTTGTGTAAATGTAAATAATATGCAGCAGTAGATTTTGGGAAAATAGTGCTAAATATCATCAAACCTTTAGAAAACATCCGTGGTCAGCCTGTGTAAGTATGCTGTTTCCTCTCTCTCTCTCTCTCTCTCTCTCTCTCTCTCTCTCTCTCTCTCTGCGCAATTCAGTGCCAAGTTGAGCAGTTCTTTAACCATACAGAACTGTTTTCCGGAGAACTCATCAAGCCGGAGCACTGGATTGATTTTCCTCATTATCGCGACGCTGCTGATAAGACACGCCACTTTTTAGTTACATAAGCTTTGTAATTGTAAGAAAACAGTCTTACGCGCCATAGCTTAAGATTAGTGATTAATCGCGTCGGAAATGGTAGAAAAATTCACATCGCATGAATAATCACGTGAGTTTTTTCAGTATGGTACTTCAAAAGCAAATATCTTTTAATAATATTTTGAATATGATTCTTTGTGGTTTTATCTTTATTTCAAATTTTTAAATATAACTAGCGAGGGACAAGATTTTACAATACTTTAAAATTGAAACTACAGTATTTATACTTATAATAGCTACTTCCATGACTTTTTCTGAAATGATATCCATGAGCGAACTCTTAAAATTTTTGAAATATAGATTTTAAATGGTTTTAAATCATGGAAGGAATATAATATTACTTTATTAAGCTAAATTTTCTGAGAATACAACTCTTTTGCAACAAAAAAGTCCCTTAGTCATTTTTTCATAAAAGACATAGTTTAGAAGGAAAATGAGGTTGAAAATTGCCAAAAAATTGAAAAATTCATAAAAACTGCCACTTTGAGCATTCTTAGCTTGAAAAAATCTAAAAGAATTCACAGACATCCAAAATATCACGAAGAACATGTTAAAAAAGTTTCAGAGAAAAAAATTTGTTTGGATTTAAAAATGTCAGAGAATTGCTCATTGGTCATTCTTCTGGAAGTGGGACTTTTCCGTCGGAGGCAAAAATTCAAAAAATTCCGAAAAAAATATGTTATTATACTCATAAAAATAGAGTATTTTACCAAGTTAGAGCCCTTAAGATGCCAAGAAAGCTGAGATAGACCCATTAGAAGTCCAAAAATTAGCTTTTTTTATCATTTTAGCCTATCTTTAAAACCTCGCCAAAAATAGAGATTACGGTCGATCTCAGATGATTACCATGAGTTCTAGTCTTATGAATATGATTTGCAGACTACTTTTGGTCTTGAAAACTTTATTAGTCAATAGCTGTATATATTCCTGAGTATAGTAACTGTACTATTGTGGGTTCCCTTTCTTACTTTATTGTCTCGCCTGTGTCTGCATTTAGGGCATCTCCCCGTGGTGACGGATTTCTAGCTTATGTCACATTTTTTGTCGGCTTACTCTAAATATATAGGCCCAACGATAAAACATCGGTAACTCAGAATATCAAATTAGATATAAACATGAGCTGATAATGACGAAGAAAAATTTTTTTCGAAATACAAATTTCTGCGTTTTCCGCTTTTTTATGGAAAAAATGTGGGTAATTGAATCAAAAGCCATCATTTCCAGTGGTTCCCCTATGAAAAAATCTTTCCTGCAGGATTTCGCCATTCAGTTCTTGTAGGATTCCTACAGGAAATCAAATTTCTGCAAGAATCCTATAGAAATTTCTTGCAGGAATCCTGCACGAAGTTTCCGGAGGAATTTAGGCAAATTTCTTGCAAGAATCCTGCAGGAATCTTGCAGGAATTTTACTGCTTACGAAATTCTCAGGATTCCTGCAAGAATTTGGTTCCCTATAGAAACATTTTTCGTAAGGGTTTTTAAGGATGAAATGTTGTCGATTCAACTTGGCCCTAAAATGACCTTCACACAGACGTGAAAGTCATTTGATGACGACGATTGCGGGCCCGCTTTCTCATCATGACCAGTTGCCGATTCCGGGGGTCCGAATCTCTGCATTGAAAAGGTCACCTACATATGCCTGCCATGAAGTCCGTTGACCGCCGTCACAATGGGGAGATGGCAGCGACCTAAATTTGACCTTCAAATGTCCTTGACCCTGATGCGATGAGGTCAAACAAATCCTAGATTCGGATTCAGCAACCCAAAAAACGTATATCTAAGTATGGTGTTTTTTTCTGCTAAAAAGATTTATGTTCAATTTGACCTTGAAATGACCTTGACTCTGGCGTAATAGAGTCGAACTCACCCCAGATTCGGATTCAGCGACCCAAAATACATAAAGATACTATAATGCGATCTTGAGATCAGACAACTTTTTATTTTTTGTGTGCTGGTGTTCTTAATCTATCTCATTATAAATTAACCTTTTAATAATAGAAAATCTAGCAAATAGTAATAGTATTATAAAATTTTCATAATAGTACAATTATTTATTAATATGTTGTGTCATTTAGACAATCTGAAAATATGTGTTATTTTTTATGGACCTTGTCATACAAAGCAAGGTCTTACGGATAACTTTCTGCTTATTGTTATCATTCAATATACTAAAATTATTAATAACCAACCATAAAATATCTATCTTCGTTAAAGAGTGTCTTACTATGAATACATATTCACAATAATTGCTGTAAATATTATTCGACAATCCATCTTACTTTCTTGTAAAGAAAATCTTCGAAAAGTTTCAAATTTTTTCCTTTTAATTAATTCTATTTATCTACTTGAGTAATTAGAATAATCTTTAGCATGTAAAAACTCTATTGAAAAAATTTTCTATTGAACACCTTTTGTTAAGTACAATTATTTCAGACGTTTAAAAATATGTACACATTTTTCATTTTTACTTATCGTAAATTTGTCTAAACCATGTCATATTAACCACTTCCAAAACTTATAATTGGGCTAATATCCAGTAGATGTGTATGATCCATGTAAACATAAATATTACGGTTATAAGAATATTTTGGAAGATATAACTTCGATACCTCATATGTTCAACGGTTAAGCCAAGAAGGACATTATTATCTTTATGCCATTTTTAGAAAGCGTATGCTTCATATTTGAATCTGCATTAACATTTCTGCTGAACTTAAGAAAAATTATCCTTGCCTTTTCAATCCGTCAATCAGAACACTTTAGATTTACATATCAGTAAATAAAAATAAATAGGCCGAGATCTCTGATCTCGAGTCCGACTGCGGAACACCATTTTCCGTCTAGCCCAATTTACACTGGTTATACTATTAATCTATACAAAATGGTGTATCGACGATTCGTAGGAAGAGCCCTAAAGCCGGGGCTCCCGAGGGGAAAGTGCCCAACTTTAAAGCTATATTCTTTCGACGATTAAATTAAAGTTGTAAAAATTTCTTGACATTGCGTATTGTTTGAGCGAAATTCATAAAATGAATATTCGATCGGAAAAGAATCGAAAAAATAGCTCGGTAAAATGCAATCAATATTCACTAGTAAGCACGTTTTCGTCTTCATTAAAGACATTTCAGGATTTTTCCTGTCGATATTTTGCGATTTTCTATGATCATAAATATCAAGTAAATTATTATTAGTAGAATAAAAACCAACGATAAAAAATTATTTCAATTTAATCAAATTTTCCAAAAACAGATAAAATCTGTAATCATTAATCAGGTCACAGCCTCTCAAAAAATTATATAAATCAAGGCGTGCGGGAGCGCGTCGAAGGCAAGTACGTGTCTGAGAGGCGACCGCACCTATTATACATTGAATTCAGGAGCACGCGAGCTAAACGAGTTTTTTATTAAATCTTGCTACTTATGTATAGCAGTAAAAAATGAATAAAGACTATATCTTTCAATAAACTATTTAATTCAAAAAGTTTTATTCAAAAAGATCTCATATTATTGTAGATATTCACGTTTGAATTTTTCAAGAATCGTTTTCCGATTCTTTTTTTTCCTAGTCTTCAGACCTGCATGGGTTTCTTCAACATTTTTGCCATTGGTCAGACTTTTACGTAGCCAACCAATAACAAACGAGGAAGGAGAAACTGTATGTGTATGTGCATATGTTATGTAGAGCGCCGAAGCAGCAACTAACGTGGTGAGAGGAGAGGTCGCGGCGGTCGCGCAAAGAAAACGTTAAGTTTTAGTAGAAATAGAAAATATAAATTTCAAAAGCTTGAAATTTATAAATGTAAATATTGTGGGCAACAGTATGCAAGGCAAATCACTCGAATGAGTGTACATTTATTGAAATGTAGTCGATGTCCAGCTGCAGTAAGAGAGATGCTCAAAGAAAAAGTAAAAAACAAAATTCTTGAATCATCAAAACCTGGATTTAAAACAAGAAGGGGCAGGTGAGAAATCTGAAGAAAATTTTAGAAGTTGTTTTACAGCCTAGAGATGGAACGCAAAAACTTAATATTTTCAAGTGTAAACATTGTCAATAGAAGTATGCACCTAATGCATCTAGGATAAGTTTACATTTACAAAAATGTGCAGACTGTCTTGAAGAAGTTAAGGACTCTAGAAATGAATGTTAAAGGAAATATTGTACATAAAGTGTCCAGAAGAATAATTCCAAAAAAATTATTAGAAAGCAGTTTTATTTTGCAACCAAAGGAACCAAATCAGAAAATACAAACGTTTAAATGTAAATACTGTAGACAAGTTTATGCAAGACATTCAACAAGAATGAGTATGCATTTACAAAAGTGTATAATAAGTTGTCCAGGTTCAGTTAAAGACATGCTTGTAGAAAAATCAAAGATTAGAAGAGATCAAATAAAAACTGAGATGAAAAGGTGAAATTCTGAAAGTGAAGAAAGTGAAGAAGTTTTTACATTGTGGTCTGACAGTTATCTTACACCAGAAGAGAAAGACTACTCAGAGTTAAGCACCACTTTGGTACAGGCTTTTGGCGATGATTCGCCTGGTTGCACGTGGAGAGTTCATAATTTTATACTTAAAAAAGTTTTGTGTAATATTAAAAGTTAACATCTTACTTAATTCAATTACTTGGTTCATTGAGAAATGTAATTACCTCAGCTTGCCCAAATGATGTATCTACTTGTTCAAAGAGACAGCTGCTCGTGCTTTTATCATATGCTTGAAAACGCTTAATTTTTGTATGTGTACATGAAGAGTTTTTTTTACCAAACACAAAAGATTTAAGAGTATAATGACATTAATCTGTTTTTATAAGCCTTTATCTTAGATTGTTTTGTGTCATCCAAAACGTTCAAACATCAATATGTTAAATTTTGGTATAAAATAATTTATAATTCTTACATTCCGGGCTTGTATTAAATTATAAGTTATTTTAACTTTCAATGAAAAAAATAATTTGCCTAAAAGTGTAGTAACAATAGAGGTACAAAGTATCCAGATTGGAAAAAATGTTTTTAGTGTAACAAGTTGCTATGTATTCTATGACTTAAAAATGTAGATAGTTGCTAAAACTATTTGTTAACTTTCTGTTTACATTTATTATTATTTTTTTTTCTTTAGTTTATTAGCAAACTTTAAACCTTAAAGGTTTATATGGCTACAGTATTTACATTATAGTAGTTTTGGTTACAAATTTGTACAAAGAAGTGATTACATAGTTTTCATACATGATGTTAATTTTATATTTTTAGAGAGCGTTCTGAAAAGAAATTATAGATGCATTTTAGCGTACTAATATTTAAACTTGCAAGGAAACTTTCAATGTAGTAGGGACTTTATTAGTTTGCCTTTGTTGATCGTATTGCGGGCATTGCCAAATTACGTGATTTAAATTTTCATCTGAAGTTTCACATTTGCATAAACAATTATCTATATTTCCAAGTCGGGCCAGAGAGTAGGCTAGATTATAGTGATCCGACCTGCATCTGTTAAAGGTAACAATGAAGTCTCTACTCAAATTTTTACCATAGTACCATGGTTTCTTATTTTTTTTTAAATATAATTGAAAGTATTTGATTCCTTTTGCTTGACCCTGTTATATAATTTTTAAATTACTATTGTTGTAAGAGTTTTTTTTAATAATTCAGTGAGATTTGTGTAGGGTATTTTGTTGTAGTTTGAGGATTGCAAATGTGCACCGTTTTTAGCTAATGTATCTGCTTGATTATTTCCAGTTATATTTCTGTGAGCTGGTATCAAAAAGAGTTTTATGCAAGATTTACCTTGCGACTTCGTACAAAAACTATTGTATTTTTCTTTGATATTAAGAATATAATTATTTGTTTTTATGCTAACTTTAGTAGATTCAAGTGATTGCAATGCACTAAGAGAATCCGAAAAAATGTATACGTTGTGATTATAATGTTTTAAGGCTAGATCAAAGGCATTGTGTAAGGCAATGCACTCTGCAGTGAACATAGAAGCGTCAATATCTATGGAAGTTATATAATTCATATTAAATTCAGGACAAAAAACTGAAGAACCTACATAATTTGCATCAGAGATTTTGCTTCCGTCTGTGTACACAGCGAGAGCCTTGCTTTCGCTTACAAAATTATTAAGAGCCGTATTTGCATTTTTTATTTGTTTTAAGCTTTGACCAAAGTGTTGATAGAATGGAATTGAAGTTACTATAGTTTCATATTTATAACTGTAGATGTTTAGGTTGTTATGTGTTTTGATTAATGAGACAAGATTCATAAAATTAATTATAATTTTTGTAAATATTTTTTTTGCAAATTTGGCTTTCTTATAACAATATTATAAAATTTTGTAATGGATTTAGCTGTGAAAGAACTTTCATTTGACATTGTTTTTGCTAGAAAAGAATTATACAAAAACTCCGCTCGTATTTGAGGCTGATTAATTTTGATTCAGCTAACAAAATATTTAAGGGTGTACTGATACAGTATCCTAGAGCAGCGCGTATAGCGGCATTATGAAGTTTATCAAGTCTGGCAGTTCAAGTATGGGCGTTTCAGGGCATGCGCCCCACTATGTGCCACAGAGATATTTTATTATATTTAAGGCTTTATAAAATTTTTTTTGGACAATGTTTATGTGTTTGTTAAAAGTTAGATTAAAGTCGAGATGCACACCAAGAAATTTGACACTATCGCTTGATTTAATGGTGCAGTTGTCGATACTGATTTCGGTGCTTCCAGGGTTGATATTTTTATTATTAAAGTGTACAAAGGCTGTTTTTATGTCGATGATTTTTAAGCCTATTCTATACATATTTTTTTTAAAGTTGAGGAAGCTTTTTGCAATGTTTTTTTTCCTCTTTCAACATTTGAACATTTAATGTAAGCAGCTAACTCATCAGAAAATTGTGAGGTAATTGCACTTTTATGTAAACCATTTGTTATCGGAGACACAGATTATGTATAGAAGAGGGCTTACGGTGAGTTTCTTCCAGCAAGTCAGTGTAGATAATTTTTTTATGAGTGATAAAGTGAATAAATTTTATTAGCATAGTGAAACAGCCTATGGAGGAAAATTTATGCAGTAGAATATCAATATTGATATTATCGAATGCACCTACAACATCTAGGAAAACTGCGAGAACATTTTTTTTTTCAACAAAGGCTTCTTCGACTTTTAACGTTAAATTAGTAATGTTGTCTATTGTTGATTTACCTTTACAAAATCCAAATTGATTCACTGGGAGAATATCATTGTCCTCAGCCCACCACTGTAGTCTGTTTTAACAGTTTCAAACAGC
This sequence comes from Ormyrus labotus, assembly GCA_035582975.1. Classification (NCBI taxonomy): domain Eukaryota; kingdom Metazoa; phylum Arthropoda; class Insecta; order Hymenoptera; family Ormyridae; genus Ormyrus; species Ormyrus labotus. Next base: position 14,249 of record JAWWEO010018751.1, read on the forward strand.
TTACAGAGACAAGATGTGAGTGTAATGGGGCGAAAGCTATTACTATCTGGTTTAAGAATAAAGTGAATAAAGGAGTGTTTTCAAGTTCGCGGGAAATCATTTTCATACATAAGATTAAAAATATCTAATAGAATAAGTTTATATTTAACCGGAAGTTCTTGTAATATTTCAAAATCTATGCCGTCTTACCAGGGGCAGATTTTGTATTTTTAGAGTCTAGAGCAATGTTAAATTCAGGAAAACTAAAATGGAAGTCAAAAACTGCATTTGGATTACTAGACGGGAGAGCTTTTGGATCTGTCTCTACCCACGGAGGGCTTATTTTATCTAGAGCATTATCTATGTTTTTTTTCTTTTCAAGACTGTCACAAAACTTTGTAGATTGTACTTTTACCCAAAGATTTTTAAATACTTTGCATTTGTTCCATATATATTGAAAACTTATATTCGCCGCGAATTTTTTGAAACACTCCTTTTTTTTTCTCTAAAATTTTTTTTTTAATTTGAACGCATACTTTTTTATAGTTTATCAAATCTTTAAGTTCTAAAATATATTCCCATTTCTTAAAATGAGCACGTCTTAATCTTTTAAGCTTATCGCATTTAGAATCCCACCATGGTACTGGATTTTGATTGCTTCTTTTAAATTGATTTCTTTTTTTTTTAAATTTTGGAGTACAAATCTTAATCGCATTTGTTATTGTTTCTATAAAATCGTTATATTGAATGCTAAGAGATTTTTGCGAAAATTTTGGAGACAAAAATTTACTGCAGTCTTTATTTAAAATTTCATGAAACTCATTCCAGTCTGTATGAATTGATTTTAATTTAAATGTATTTTTTTTTTTTTTATAGAAAGTTTTTTGAGTATCAACATCTATAAATATGGAGAAATGATCAGAGTCCCAGGTTTCGACTAACACTTTAACATGATCTTTGTCTTTAAGATTTGGGGTTGAAATTATTAAATCTATATTTGACTTTAACTTTGAACGTACGTCTATATATGTAGATGTATTATCGTTATGAATGCATAAATCGTGTGATCCTATAAAATTATGAAATCTATTTCTATTTGAGTTATTGTATCGACAGTTTCACACAGTACTATGCGCGTTAAAATCTCCTAGAAAAAGTCTGTGATTGTTATTATTCATGTTATTTACAATTTTATCCCAATCGTGTTGTGTAAGAACAAAACCTGAAACTCTGTAGCAGATAATTATATCTAATGCAGGATATACATTATCAATATGAATACCATAAAGCTCTACAGTTAAATCAAGAGTCGTTAAATTAAGTTTTTTAAAAGTAAAACTTTTGCGAATCAGAATGATAACACTGCCACCTCTACTGTGTGTTCTGTTTCTTGTAAGTGTGAAATATTCTGGATACTCGATTTCATGATTGTCGTTGAGCCATGTTTCAACACAATTAGAATGTCGATAGGGCTATTCATCAATAAATCTTCTTCAAGGTTCACTCTCTATTTTGTTATTTCTATGCATCTAATTTCATTTATTTAGAAGTTAAGCTTGCAAAGAATTTGTAATGTCTCGATATTAAATAAAAGACTCTACTTTTATTAATTCTTTAAGAGAGAGACTCGAAAAGATTGTAGGTGGGAAGCGTTGAAATAAACATTCGAATTTAGTTAAAGTTATTTCTGGTTTATTCAAGAACTCCAAAATAAATTTACAGATAAGATCGGATACTTAGTGTATCTGTATTAAAAATGGCGGCGCCTCCATATCCTTGCGAAGGTTTCGACTCGGTCGGGTTTCGTTCTAGGACTATCCCCGTCTAGCCAAATGCTTACCAGTCAGCCGTCCTGTGGATGGTCCTCACGTCTGTCGTCGTCTCCGTCTTTTGATAGTCAGAGTGGGAGGTCGGGTTTTCACATGTCGAATACGCGCCGACGGCCCTCCTATATCCTCTCGGAGCGTCTAGTCTGATTGCGGGAGCGCGGTTTTGCGCGGCGCGTGCACGCCGGGTTGCGCGGTCGCGGCGCGCTTCCTCTTAAGTACATGTATCGGTAGTTCGGGTTGCCCCTGGACAAGGCGTACCGTTACAGTTCCAATTCTTGTTTCCTTCGCAGAAAACTTCGTATTCCAATATAAAATTTGCAATTTTGAGTGATAGAATGTCGTGGGAGCCATTTTGAGGTTATAAATCTTGCTTTTTACTTGCGTCGGATTCATCGTCAGAAGTTTCGTTATTGGCATTATTTAAACGTTTGCTTATTCTTCTTATACGGTGTCTGAGTTTTTTTTCTTCAATGTTATCATGTGTGTCTTGAAGCATGGGAATAAGCAGAAGAGCGTTGGACGAGTAAGCAAAAGCGATTTTCGATATGATCGGTTTATTATAACTTTCATCGATAAATTGTATAAGTTTTTTGACTTCGATAGGATATTTGCTGGCGTTGTCAGACAAAAAATTTACAGCGGGTTCAAGCAGGTTTTTTAAGTCAGAAATGTCTAATTTAATTGGAGTTGAGGTTTTTACCTTTTTCTTTTTTATAGTGATTTTTAATTTTGGTTATTCGTCTGAAATTTTTTCCTTGACATCGATGTTTTGACTGTTGTTCGATGAGGTTGTGCTGGAATGAGTACGCTTTGGGCGTTTAAACGGAGGAAGAATAGAGTTTTTTTCTTGTGATGCGTCAGTAGTGATAGATGCAAGAGGTTCTTCTTCCAAGACTGCGTCAGAAATTCCTTCATAGTACGAGGTAGATGCTTGCGAGCTACAATCAGTAGCGAGCGTTTTGTTTTGGACTGCGGATTTGTTTACTTCTTCGGAATGTGAGGTTATGTCCCTCAAGTCGATTTGATGTGGTTCGGCTTTATAGTTCTTCTGAACGTGACCTATAGTTTTACAACGATAACACTTAATCGTCGTGTCAGTACTAGGGTATATATAAAATGGAGTTTCGTCGTAGTCAATTTTTATAAATTCCGGTAACTTTTCGGCATTGCTAGGATCCATATAGGTTATTCTTCTTGAACTCAGAACGTGCGAAAATCGATCGTTGTGAATTGTTGCTTTTAATGTTTCTATTGGGCGCAGACTTTTTTTTTTAGCAATTAGAGGTCTTATAGGAACTTGTTTTTCTTGGATTTCTAAGAATTCATGTTCATCAATAATTTTGTCCACTAATTACTTACTTTTTAAGTATAGCATACTCGATTATTTGAAATTTTCGATGAATAAAAAACATTAAATGGCTTAATCAGGTCGCCAATTGCAACTGTATAGTCAGTCAGGGTTAAACCCTCAACATATTCCATGATAATACCTTGATTTCTTTTGGGAAACTGGTGATCTTGTGCTACTTGAGAATATTTAGCACTATTAGCACTTTTAACACTATTAGCAGATGATTGAACTATTTCGACACTTTGACTATTTAACAATTTTAACGGAAGACTAGGAAAGTCGGATGAACTTTTGGTTAGAAAAGCCATTCTGAATAATTATTTATTAATTATTTATTTAATGTCTTTATTATATAAAAACACGCGAACACACAGGGTAAAAGTCCGGTGCGCACAAGTGAGTTTACTATTTCTCGAAGGTGTCGAGAAAGCAACAAACAAAAACATCCGCACTGGTCGATGGCTAGCGTCGGAATCGACTTACATTCATTAGAAATTAAAAGTGCAAAAATACTTTATTTTATTTTTAGTATTTCATTTTTCAATTTTTCTTTTCAATTATAATTTTCTTCATTTCAATTGTAAGTGTAGAATGAAAAACTGTTTTATATAAATTTAAAAATAAAATATTATTAAAACTATTATTTAAATTAAAGTTTGAATATTAAATTTAATTGTTATATATAGACTACTTAAATATTGTTTCTATAATATAAATCTCTTACAATTCTTTCTACAATTACAATAGCGGAATTAAGGGGGTCTTATACCCATCATTTGCCTTTGAAAAAATACCTGAAACAAAAAATCCTTAGTATTAAGAGTTTTCAAAAAAATATATTGTTATATTTTTAATTTTCCATTGTGCTGGATAGAGGTTAGTTTTCACTTTTTTCACGAGGCCGGAATAACCTTATTTTCACTTGCACAAATATCAAATAAATTTTCTTATTTTTAAGAAAATATACTTCTCACCATGTGCCTGGGCCCATAACCTGTTATATTTTTAAGTTTTTCATAATAATTAAAAGGCAGATGTATATGAAAAAGAAAGATTTATTTTATAATCATTACTAGCTACTATGTGGGCTTTTTACAAGAGTATACACCGGTCTGAAGTGAAGGTAAGTATAATACATCGTGGTGTATGTACATGCAGCTAGGAATGCGAACTTAAGAAAAATTAAATATCTGTTACCAACTACATATAACAATTTCATATTTATTTTAAACATTACTTAACACTTCCACTGTTATTTAAATTATGAAATGTCTTTACAAATGTTCATAATTATCAATTATTCACTATATTCCAACAGATGTTGTCTCGATGATGCTCAAAATCTTTGCGAACAAGTGGTTTGGTGAGGATATCTGCAGTTTGCTCCTTGGTACTTACATATTTTAGTTGAAACAATTTTTCTTCATATTTTTCTCTTATATAATGGAATCTCACATCAATGTGTTTGGTCCTTTTATGAAATACAGGATTTTTGATCAATTGTATTGCACTTTGGTTATCCAAACACAGAGATACCATCAAATCATTTGGATTATACAATTCTTGTATTAGTTTATAAAGCCAAAATATTTCTTTTACAGTTTTGCATGCAGCCATGTACTCTGCGTCTATTGTGAATACAGCTGCAAAGACTTGTCGTTGAGAGTTCCACGCTATAATACTTGATCCCCATTTGATAAGATAGCCTGTGGTTGATTGCCTTGTCTCCACATCTCCTACGTAATCAGCATCACTGAAAGCTATCATTTCTGGACTTTGTTGAGATTTAAAAAGTAATCCATATTCCAAAGTACCTTTCAGATATTTGAAGATTCTTTTTACAGCATTCCACTGTATTTTTGTTGGATTTTCCATGTATCTACTTGCTCTGTTAACAGCATAAGCTAAGTCAGGCCTCGTACCAGTTGACAAGTATAATAGGCTTCCTATCGCCTCTCTATAAGGTGCTCGAAGAGTCTCCTTTTCATTTATTTTATGCATTTGAGTGCATAACTCATCATGTGGGTCAACAGGAATACAAACTGTATTGGCATTTTCAATATTGAATCTGTTTATGATCTTTTGTGCATAAGCAGATTGATGCATATAGATTGTTCCATCCTTTTCTTATTTTATTTCAAATCCTAAAAACATTCCAACTTCTGTATTTGTTATTTTGAATTCTTGTTTCAGTTGATTTAACAAATTATCTTTATCTCTTTGGTCTTCAGCTGCAACTAATACATCATCTATATATATGGCTAAATATATTTTCTTTAGTTTATTTGTACTGCTAAAAATGCAAGGGTCAGCATAGCTTTTAATTGCATTTTATATAAGAAATCAGTGAACTTACAGTTCCAACATCTTGAAGATTGTTTTAGTCCATAAATACTTTTAATTAACTTGCATACTCGATTGGTTCCATCGGAGAAGCCCTCCGGTTGGCTCATGTACACTTCCTCTTCAATATCTCCATTCAGGAAAGCTGTCCGTACATCAAATTGTTTCAAAGTTAATTTGTCTCTAGCAGCAATTGTCAGTATTGTTCTGATAGATTCACATCTTACTACAGGACTGAAGGTTTCCTTGTAATCAATACCTTCAATTTTTTTGTAGCCTTTTGCTATCAATCTTGTCTTGTATCTTAAGATATTATTCTGAGCATCCTTCTTTATTTTAAAGATCCATCGATTATCAACTACAATTGCCTCTTCTGGTTTTTCAACTAACTGCCATACATGGTTATCTTTCATGGACTGTATCTCCTCATACATTGCTTTATTCCATTTTTCAGAATTCTTTCCATTGATGGCTTCATTATAGGTCGAAGGTTCATCGCTTAAGGTAAGAAAAATATTTTCTATATTTACATAATCTTTGTAGCGATCTGGAGCTCTTAAAGTATTTCTATCTCTTAAATTTCTTCTCATTGGTGGAGCTACCTTTTCAATTTATGCAGGTAAGTTTTATTCTAATAAATTTTCTTCAACATTCACAGGTTCAGCAGGTACAATTTCTTCTTGAGGTAAGTTTACTTGGGGTACTTCATCAGCTGATTCTTCATTAACAGTATCTTCAAGTCTTTCAAGTAAGTAAACTAAATCATAATCATCTTCTCCTTTTACAGGTTCTGTTTTACCACTAAATATCACATCTCGTGCTATCTTGATTATGTTTTCTTTTGGTAACCATATTCTATAACCTTTGGTATCTTGTTCGTAACCTAAGAATAAGCCTTTTTCTCCTTTTTGGTCCAATTTTTATCTTTTTTGCTTAGGTATATGTATATACACTACTTCATCAAATATATGCAAGTCTTTAATGTTAGGTTTTCTATTTAACCATAACTCATATGGTGCGACATTATCAATACTACTTGTGCCTGTTAGATTTAACACATGAACTACAGTTTTTACTGCTTCGGCCCAAAATTCTTTCTTTAAACCATTTGCATGTAATATAGTTCTTGCTCCTTCAATTATAGTTCGATTTTCCCTTTTATCAGATCCATTTTGTTCCTGACAATAAGCTATTGTTCGCTGGTGTTGTATTCCATATTTACTTAACAGATTTGTCATTTCTTGATTAATGAACTCTAATCCATTATCAGTTCTTATTATCTTAATACCTCTTGGACAGTGTTTATCCGCTTTCTTGATAAAATCTTCTATACATGTTGTCACATCTGATTTGGCTGCTATAAAATATACTTTCTTATAATGCGAATGATCATCCTTAAGTAGTAAAAAGTATCTTGATCCTTTCAAAGATTTCACTTGCACCTGTGACGTCCGATTAGAAGGAAAGGACGATTTGCTACTTACACCGAGCGGCTTGTATAAGTGAGCGATTATAGTGTGACTTGATTTGATTTTATCTGTACCTTTACAGATTTCGGAGGGCGGACGGCTTAAGATCGCGGCCTCGCCTCGTGAGGCTTAGAGTATTAATATAATAATTGCTGGCCATTAACATAAGTTTAATAATCAATATTATTTGTATTTAATAAGATTTAAAGGATTTATAATTTATTGACTTG